>CAJUYG010002702.1:16313-32355 GCA_910591675.1 Galerucella calmariensis | reverse complement strand
AGTGATGATTGGTCTCACTATGGCAGTGTACATCTAGCTTAGGATTTTTGGGTAACAGCCCCAGTTTGCTCCTGCCAGATTTCTGCACACCATTATAGCCATTTTTGCCTTGTATGTAATCTCCTTTTCGTGTTTGTTCCACAGGAGTTTACTGTCTAAAGTTAAACCTAGATACTTGACTTCTTGTCTCCATTCAATCTCGTTCCCATCAAGCTTTATGGTTTTGAGGTTGAGTTTTCTTTTCTTAGTGAAGGCTATCAGGATGGTTTTAGTCGGGTTGATGCTAAGTCCCACTTGCCTACACCAGCTATTTGTATAGTTCAGACCCTTCGGCATATCTTAGAGTCAATGTCAAATGTTTTTGACGCCAGCGCTTAGCCGACGGTCGCCACCTTGAATTTTCTGAAATGGTAACCTAGGTCGAGTGACGTATCACAAAGAAGCTCATTTTTTTCTCCTTCCAAAAATAATAGGCTGAATGTATCACTTGAGTGGGATATCAAATAGAAATGTAACAAAAATATTAAAGTTGTTATTTTAAATCAAACTGTATGTTACAGATATTTATAACGTGAACATTCATTTGAACTGATAATACTACATCACAATAAGTGCTCAAAATACAGGTCATTTGTTTGTTGACTATGATGCAATCTCTCTTCGAAGCTATGAATAGAGTAGTTGATCATTTGAGATGGATTTAAACGTGAAATTAAAAGTAATTTACTGAATGGTAGCTTAAAAGTGTAATGAAAAATTGGTGGTACCTATAGTATTCATATTCATTATTTAACATTACCTATTTAAATTCACTAAAAAGTCATTAATTTTGTTTCTCTTAATATTTGTAATTTCTGGTTCCTGCACAAAATGTCAATATTAAATCATATTATAATTGTAATTCTTTTGTTGGTAATAGACATCCCACTAGGTACTCACTTTTTGTAATTTGTCATTATTTTTGTGTTGTATGTATAGGTATATATGGCGTGCCGTTTTGGTATTTAATAACATCGTTTTAAAAGAGGGAAAAAATATTATATCCCTTCTTTCAAACATTTTTATTCCGTAATTATTCTGTTGAAGAATTAAAATTATGTTTTTCATAATAATAATACGGGAATTTCTATTATGAAAAACATAATATAAATTGCCGATTTAAAATTATGAAATACATAATAAAAATTAATGAATTGAAATTATGAAAAACACAATAGAAATTCAATTTCCATTATGTATTGAGTTTGCCTATACTAATCTAATGCAAGTACCTGAAATCGTATAGTAAATGCATTACTACAGAATAGGCAACCTCAATACATAATGTAAATTGAATTTCTATTATGTTTTCAATAATTTTAATTCTTGAATTTCTATTATGTTTTTCATAATTTTAAATCGGTAATTTCTATTATGTTTTTCATAATGGAAATTCGTGTATTATTATTATGAAAAACATAATGGAAATCCAACAATCAAAATTATTGAAAACATAATGGAAATTGAAGAAAAAAAATAATGAAAAACATAATCCAAATCCGTTTTGTATTATTTATTCATTAATTTTAATTCTTGAATTTCTATTATGTCTTTCATAATTTTAATTCTTGAATTTCTATTATGCTTTTCATCATTTTAATACTTGAATTTCAATTATGATTCTAATAATAATAATACACGTATTTCAATTATGAAAAACATAATAGAAATTACCGATTTAAAATTATGAAAAACATAATAGAAATTCAAGAATTAAAATTATTGAAAACATAATAGAAATTCAATTTACATTATGTATTGAGGTTGCCTATTCTGCAGTAATGCATTTACTATACGATTTCAGGTACTTGCATTAGATTAGTATAGGCAACCTCAATACATAATGGAAATCGAATTTCTTTTATGTTTTTCATAATTTTAATTCATGAATTTTCATCATGTATTTCATAATTTTAAATCGGCAATTTATATTATGTTTTTCATAATGGAAATTCCTGTATTATTATTATGAAAAACATAATTTTAATTCATTAACAGAATAATTAGGGAATAAACATTTTTGAAAGAAGAGATATTTTTGTTTTTGCTTTTAAAACGATGTTATTAAATACCAAAACGGCACGCCATAGGTATAGGTATTTTGTAACTGGTTAAGTGAGCAAATTCTTGATTTATTAAAGAAAGAGCCCTGTCATTTGGCAAACTGCTGAGTAACATTATTAACCATTTCTTACATTCCTTTATTTGCAATCACTGTATGTTTGACTTATAAAAGGATTTATTTTTAATATTACCATGTATCTACACTTGCTCAGCACTCGCTGGTAATATTCTCCTGTACCGGGCGAATGTAAGCGCAAATTAGACTAGGCTCAATATTCAGAAATTTACGGACAGTGTGACAAGTAGAGAGCGGATATTTTAATCGCATTCAAATAATTGGTTTTAGTCACCATTCTGGATTCGTTATTTACGACGGCGCGCGGTGTACTTTACTGATATATTATAGATGGTAGACATTTAAACTAATACAAATACGCAATATTTTTTATCGTGTATATTCTTCATCTTTTTGTATCTTTTTCATTGAACAAATTCAATATTTTTCATCTCAGCAAGGCCGAGGATAAGGAGGATATATTTCTCAAGGTTTTAGTAACTTCAGATCCTTCAATTTCTGGCCTCAGAAATCTTCCTTTGAAAAAAATAACGTTTTTGTTGAAGATGAAAGAAAGATGGAGAAGTTAAAATTTCATGTGCGAGTTTAAGGTGTAGTGATGTAAACGATATAATACTTTTTCATAAGTATTTTTAAAACAAAATAAAATAAATCTCACTCCTCTATATTTCGACGTGGGGCGCTATGTAGCCTATGCTCTGGCTCCAGGACTCCAGTTACCTCCCCCAAATTAGCAATCGTCTCCACAAAATCATTTATTTCTGCCGCACCTGATCCCTATTTATTTCTGGAGTGATTACACCCAGACTAAAAATTAATACTCTCAGAGCATCTGGACTCAGACGCACAATGCAGGCCTAAAATAAGCGTCAAATAGACTCATCATAATTGTATATTTGTTTTTACCGTTCGGGGTATACCTCCCAGTCGACCCGAAGATTCCTGAAGCCTTTCAGGCTTATTGGACCGTTTCTAAACGCTACTGCACTACTCAAGCATTCGTCCATTCATTCCACAGCTTGAACGGGTAATTGTCTGTCCCATACTAGGATCCCCAGCTCCATCTCTTGTACATAGGTAGAAATCGAACAATAGAGTGCATTTGGGACGGTGTCACTTTAAAGTTTTAGGAACTAATTGAGACTGAAAATAAGGCCGGCTTTCTCTAGATCACATCGTCCCACATACAATCTAGAATCTAGATAGTGTTCGATTTCTATATTGTTACTCAGGATAGAGAGTGTTTATTGATCTATAAACATAAAACCAATGATGGCCTATCCTCGCTAATATATTAGTCAATAATGAATAGAAAAAGCCAACAACATCAACCCACAATACAATAAACAATAAATGTTAATATCATTTGTAATAATATAATAATATCCAACCAATTTTGAAAAAACCACTTAAATTTAATAAAATAATTACTGCAATATAAAAATAACAAGCCCCAAATGTTACGCCCAGGCGATAAAATCGAGTACCTTATCTGGTATTGTCGGCCAGTAAATAACTTATTTTATTAAGAATTTATTATCAGAATAAGTGGTCTATTGGCACCGTTATTTTACTAATTAGAATAAATTATTTTGTCCGCTCTTTAGTGATAAGTACTCAAAATTGCAGCCTTCTGCAGATCGATGTATGTGTGTTTTTGTGAAGACCTTGTTTGGTGAAGTTGTTCTGTAGAGTTTTGGAAATTAGTCCCGTACTTAGATGAGACGATTACCTCTACCACCACCTCTACTTTCTCTGCATGCCACACCTGTCCTACCCCAATTGCAAGATCGGTGTGTTTTGAAATTTTCGCTTGAGAAGGTGAATAACTCTCAAGGTAAAACAATAACAGCTTAAGCTAATTGCAGTCTGTTAATCAGCAAGAAAACATTATTTTTATATATTGTCCCCTTTACCAGGAATAAGTAGTACACTAATCTTGGACCAGGCTCTTTTGATTCTCCCATTCGCAGTGGTAATACGCTACCCTGCCCTTGCGACACTATCATATCCAGGATGAAGCTCTGTTATTTTGCCCAGTTTCCATTAAAGAGGAGGCAAATTGTCTTCTTTTATTAAAACTAAAGCACCCAGCTTCAGCCCTTGGTGGTTAGATTTCCACTTGGTACGAGTCTGTAGTTCGCTGATGTACTCTTGAGACCATCGTTGCCAAAAGTGTTGTTGCATTTGTTGCAGCAGCTGGTATTTAGATAATCTATTAATTGGGACTTTTCGAAGATCTGGATCCGGAATAGTTGTTAGTGGCTGCCCGATGACAATGGAGTAAAAGGACGTGAGTTTAATATCGCCTCGAGATAAGTCGTTGTAAGCTCTTCCAAGGTTGGAGTTATATTTTTCATTATACGTTTCAAATGACCCTTTGTCGATTTAATTCCCGCTTCCCCAATACCTCCAAAATAAGGTGAATAGGTAGGTATATACTTCCAAGAAACATCTAAGTCATTGAAAGCTTCTTGAAGAGAGGTTTGGTTATTTAAGAGAAATTTGGCTAATTCTTGCAATTCAGATCAAGCTCCTACAAAGTTACTGCCATTATCTGAAAGCATCTGATAGAGTTTACCACATCTTGCACAAAATTTACAAAAAGTAGCAATAAATGCTTCCGAAGTTAAGTCACTCACCAATTCCAAGTGTACTGCTTTTGTAGAAAGACAAATAAATAGGCATATATATGCTTTCCATGATTTTGCTCCGCGTCCCTTACGATCTTTTATCATGATGGGTCCTGCATAGTCTACACCGGTTACTGTGAAAGGTAGTGTAGGGCTTAGCATTGATTTTGGTAGATTACCCATGATAGGATTATTTTGTGGAGGTTTGACTTTGAAACAGTCCATGCAGGAATGTACAGTTTTCCTGGCTAAATCACGACCAGATAGGAGAAAAAATCGATTTCTGATGGAAGCTAACAGCGGCTGAGGACCAGCATGAAGAAGTTTAAGATGTTCATGTTTGACTATAAGTTTGGTTAAATGATGTTTGTCTGAAAGCTGTATTGGATGTTTCTAATCGACATGAAAGTATGACGCTTGTATTCATTCACCTACACGAATAATATTTTCGCTATCCAGAAATGGATTTAAATTAAGAATACGCTATTTCTTTGGTTTATTTTTTGGAGGGAAATATCCTTCCTCAAAGAAGCACTCAATCTGCGACAATCTAACCAATGTTAAACCGGAAGAATTTAACTCTGATGCTGACAATACACCATACTTTCGTAGAGAGGGTTCATTTCGGTTTTTCGTATTGTATTGAGCTTGGAAAATTTGTGAAAAGGAAAATATCCAGTGGGCTTTGGTACCATAAGACTCAATTTTTGTTTCCTAAGCTCTGGTATATTTTCTGGAGTTTCAACTCCTGAGGCCAATCTGCCTCGGGTTTTGATAGTCACAAGGGAACAGACCACCAGAGACAAGAAGTTAATGAAGTTTTTGGTAAAACTCCTCTGGATAAAAGGTCGGCAGAATTGTCCTTGGATTTAACATGAGACCATTCTCTTGGGTTAGTATAAGACTGAATTTGTGAGATTCTGTTTTGCACAAAAGATTGTAATAAATTTGGTTGTGATTTAATCCAACATAATACAACTGCAGAATCATTTCAGAAGAATTGCATGTTAATTTGGAGCCTTAGCGATTATCGGATTAAATCTGTTAGTTGACCTAAAAGATGTGCACCACATAAATCCAGCCGAGAAATGGTTAATGCTTTCAAAGGCGTAACCCTTGATTTTGCACATAAAAGTCTTACATAAATTTCCCCGGAACTGGTGATGCTCCGAAGGTAAATGCACACCCCATAGGAGACCCCTAGGAGACCTAAAGGGTCGAAAATATGTGAAATGTCTGACAGAACAGACCTTTTGGTTACGGTTTGATCTTGTTCACTTGCCACTATGTTATATTTTAAGGTATGATTTTCACCATCCCAGTACAATCTTAAAGTTTTCATACCTTCGCCATCTCAAAGTTTTTGTAATGCAATGGGATTTTTGGTTTGAACATACGGTGAAATATCTTTACTATTAGAAGCCCATTTCTGAAGTAAAAACCCACCACCTGATAAAATAGTTTGAGCTTCGTCAATTAATTTTTGTACACATTGAACTGAATCAGAACCTGTCAAGATGTCATCCACGTAAAAATCCGAAGCCAGAACTTTCGATGCTTCAGCAAACTTTTTAGAATTTTCTAATGATAATTATTTTAAACATCTTATCGCTAACCACGGCGCAGCGGAAGTTCCATATGTGACACTATTTAGTTCAAAAACCTCAGTTTCATCAGTGGGTTCTCGACGCCAGACAATTCTTCGCAACGACCTTTGATCAGGCTGGACTAGAATCTGTCGGTACATTTTAACTATGTCCGCACAGAAAACTATTTGATGTAGCCTAAATCTTGAAAGTACAGAAATAAGATCATCTTGTATTTTCGGTCCTACACATTGAATATCGTTAAACGAGAGACCTGAACTAGTTCGACAGGAACCATCAAATACAACTCTCAATTTAGTGGTTTGATTCTTTTTATTCAAGACTCCATGATGTGGTAAAAAATATTCAATGTTGGTTTTGCTCTCTGGGATAATCACTTATTCAGACATACGATCTAATTGAGAATATTCATCTAGGAAATCAACATACAAAGAGTTCAATTTTGGGTTTTTTAAAAAACGACTTTCGAGAGAATGTAAGCGCCTTGAAGCCTAAAGATGAAGGAGAACCACTAAGAGGAATTTGTACTATAAAGCGACCTTCAGAATTACGTTTGGTAGTGCTTTGGAATATTTTTTCACAAAATTTCTCTTCCTCTGACAATAAGAGTTTTTTTTTAAACGGTTCCTCTATTTACCAAAACTTTCGCAAAAAGTTATGCAATTCATTATCAGCAGATGTATTAAAATTGCACTGAGCCTTGTTGGATAAAGAATGTTCATGTCTAGGGCCTGAAAGCACCCAACCGAAAACAGTTTTTTGAAGCATAGGTAAACCTTTGCCTAAGCGAATTTGACCTACACACAAAAGATCATAAAAATGTTCAGCACCTACCAAAATATCGATAGGTTTAGATATATGTTAAAATCAGGATCGGCTAATTGAACATTTTTGGGAATTATCCATGAGGATATGTTTCAAGGTTGACTTGGTAAGCAACTACTTACACATCAGATTTGTTCCAAATGAGTTTTTCAACGATTGTATTTTAACAGTACACTTTTCATTGATGGTAGAACTAACTAAGTTGATTTCTACAACCGGAATACTAATTTCCAGAAGTTTGAATGCCTAAACGTTCACTAGCATTTTTTGTTATGACATTACGAATAAAATCCTACATACTTGGTTTTTTCCATTACAATCAATAATAGATACTAACGCTGTAGATAATAACACCCCTTTCTCACTGAACTCCGTACTTGTGTAGCTAACAGTAGGCTGATTTTGACCTTGATTGAAACTTTCATGATTTGGTTGATCTAATTGATTAGTTTGTATAGGTTCTAAACACAAAAGTGTATTATGTCTTTGCTTTTTAAACAAAGTTAAATCTTTTTAATATATTGGATATTTTGGTCAATGGAGAGGTTTAAGAGTTCAGGACATGATTGAATAAAATGATTAGATTTCTTGCAATAGTCACACAGAACCTTTTTATAGCTAGTACTAGGTCGATTCTTATAGGATTGCACTCAGTACTATGTTAGCCAGGACTTTTGTGATTTATGAAAATAACTATTAGTTTTTAATCTCAGATTTTTCACTGTCTTTAGTTGACATAAGTGTTTCTAAAAGATCAGCCTTGTGTTTTATGAATATTTTCGCATCATCTAAGCTTGGAGATGCATTATTGTTTTTATTCCCTAGTTGAAACTTGTTCTCTTCCCACTCTCCAGCTGTGTTCTTGTCTAATTTATTGCTAATAATGTGAATTATAAGACTATCCCAATATTCTGTTGATTGATTTAAAGCTTGCAATGACCTTAAATGCTTTGTCAATGTATCCAACATACTCCGTAAATCAGCAGCTGATTCTTGGTTTGAGTTTGGGATATTGGCAATAGATTCCACATGGTTATGAGTTAGTAAATTAATATTATTGTATCTGTTTACTAACGTCTCCCAGCCACAGAATAATTTGCTGCCGAAAATTCCAGTGAGCGAATGACTTGAGCGGCTCCACCCTCTAACGATGCTCTCAAATAATGATATTTTTGAATTTCATTAATACCCTGATTAGAATGTATAAGAGAATCAAATGTTTCTCAAAAAAAAAATAAAACAAAATTCTTATATATATATATAAACTAAGAGAAAAGTAATTTATATAAAAACAGCCAACTATGAGATCAAAGAAATTAACAGTCTCTTATAACTTATAGGAACATAAACCAATACAATCAAATAGGTTGAAAACATTTTAGGCGATTGTCATCAATCAGAGTTTTTTCAAAATCGCACTCTTTCAATTTCTTTAAAATAATATTTTATGAAATTATCTTTATTCTTCCAATTGCCACATGCAAGAATTTCATCAATTGGTGTATTATTTGACGCTCTTTTCGAACCAACGGCAGATTGAATACTTCCAGGTGAAGCATCTATTCTTGCTTCTTTGAATGCAGTTCGAATCCATCCTGCAATAACTGATCTTGATGCAGGAGCTACTTTTCCCCTTGTGGAAATAAAAAGAGAAAAGAGCTGTTTAACACTCTTTCGTCTCGAATAAGATATCTCAATGAGTTTCTTTATCCAGAAACGTAGATCTAATATTTGGTTTTTGTTTCTTAGTATCTTCCATCCTGACTGCCTCGATGTAGCCTTGTCAGTCTTCGATCCAAACGTAGGCCAGAGAATAATAAAATTATCGAAATCCAAATGTTTAGGTTGTAGTTTCCCGTCTCGGGATTGATACTTTCGAAGATTTGATTTTCATATGGTTTTATTTTTTACTTTTTTGACATGTATCAAAATTGGCATCTATATTATTATGAAAACAAAAAACTTGATTTCATGACAACACAATGTGAATAAGATCATGACAAACTCACGATACACGTCGTAAAACGTTGGTCTGTTTATAGATAAAAAAATACTAATGGCCGATTGCACCAATAGAAGCTTAAGCTTAGAATAGCTATGGCGAGTTTAAAATTTAAGGGTCGCTTAGTGAAAGTTCAGTTAGTTAAAAATACCATCTTGTTATCTTTATATCTTTATTAGGAAATTCGTTTCCTTTATTGTTTCATCTCGAATAAAATTATGAAATAAATTAAGAAAAAATATGATATTCGGGTAATAAAAAGATACTTTATGTGCTTCGCATGGATTGCACACTCAGCACATAAAGTATTGCTGATTATCCTAATAGAGAGTTATTTTATTAAAGGAGCCTGTAATAAAGGCTTAAAGTGAAGGTATGTAAAATATAATTATTGTAACTGATTTTGGAACGTAAGTTACGCTCCACTTCTCTTAATGTAATTACATCGTCTCATATTTTGTTTTAATTTCTTCGAACATTTTTTTTCTATTGAATACCTACAGACTGGAAACGCAATCACAACAGCTCAAGTCAATAATGTAAGATGAAATTCAATTGTCGCTGTCAATTTCGGAAAGTATTTCTTCTTTTCTCAATTTAATTGTCAAAAAGGTCAAAATTAACGATCATTTAATTAAAGTTTAGTTATCCTGTATTTTATTTAAAAACAGGCTGCCTTTATTTTATTAAAGATCCTTTAATAAAAGAAGTCAAATGCGCATGCGTAAATGTCATAATGAAGAAAACCTTTATCAAAAGACGAAGAAAAAGTGGTTACAATAATTCTCGAATATCATTATACAGTACTATTTTAATTCTAGTTATTGTTTTTGAAATATGGAAGCTGTACGTTTTGTAGAACGTATGGAAAAATTCATGATTATAACTTATAACATATACAACATTAAACATAACCTCAACTCCAAAACAACTCAACCAAATCGCAACCAACCAAATGCATTTAGGTGGATTCCCCTTTTAGGTTGAAATTTGACACAGTTCACATGCTTAGTGCTGAAACCAAGGGATAACCTAAAGACAACCAAAGCTATTTCACCGGTTCACCGCCTTAAATCAGCTATTGGAACGGCACTTCTTCTATAAGTTGAGCTACTTATTCAACCCGTAAGTATTTCGAAAAAATTATCTTTTTCGTTTGGTCATACCTACTTAATCGATTGAATTATATTTCCGCACATCAAAGAGCTCAAAAAATTGGGGCGAGTTCCAGTAAATAAGTATTAATCTTCATGATAAAAATTTTATCAAACAATAAAGTTTGCTGAACATCTGTTTTTGTTCTCTACTGCCAAAATATAAATAGCTACTCACGTATAGAGTACAATAAACCGGAAATATGAATGAAAATTAACTTGTTCGTGTAGCGAAAGTTAATTTCATAAAAAATTCTAACGGTGGAAAATTTCCCAGTAACTTTGATCTCGGTAGAAACGAAATTAGAATCAGAGATATCCAGTGCCGTACGTAGGCAGCTCTATTATTCAGTATTCTTTTAGCATTACGTTCGATTAATTTTTAAAGGAAGGAATATTTTGAGGAAGAGAAGAAATGGACAAATTAACTCTTTTACTGGTATAATGAGGGTATAATGAGTATATACAGAAATACTAGGAATTATGTAAGAACCGTGTAACATGCTGTTCAGCTGTTACCTTGTCGTCTTAAAACTATTTTATTCAGTGAATTTTTGTAGCTCATTATTCACTTTCTCCCAAACTCCTACTAAATTTCTAAACATGCCGTTTCCTTGTCGCATTAGTTATTCCAAAATAAAACAATTTGTATCAAATTCCCCTTTCAGTTTTGTCTGTCGATGTTCGAAATTCCAATTTTCGAGTGGACTTTTTTTCCTCTAACTGCCACATTAAAGGCAACACATGATTCATATTTCTTATTCATTTTATTAGTGAACAATCTTCTATCGTCTGGTTGCTCTGCAGCTGACAAGTTTACGGCAATTGTAATCAAGTTTTACTTCACAAGGCAAGTTAACAGAAAGTTCAAGGTACTACTCCTCTTCAAGCAGATGCGTCTGCATTTTGTTCCCGTTCCTTGCACGAGAGGAGACTTCACCGCCACTGCCGCCATCGCTTAAGAGCTGCAAACATCCTCAGCCTCATAATATATATTCTCTTCGTTTGATTTTTTGAAATATTCCATTAATGTTCAATTTTCAAATATTTCAATAAATAATTATCATTTTCATTGTTTGTATTGATTATTCAATAGTTATTGAATTGGATAAACGTGTTCGGGAATAAGTAGATTCATTTCAGCTATTTTTCTGTTAGGTACCTAACTTTAATTTTTACAAGGTGTTTCCAGCTTTCCACTTTTTGCTTCTGTTTTTAATTGCTTCGTTTCGATTAAAAAGCTGGTAGCGTCCAATTTAATATTAATTGTACACCCCATCCCAGTGATATCATATAAAATAGTTCAATTGGTGCCGAATTCCACTCCCTGAGGTGGAGTACTCTAGCCTGGGGCTGTTTAGGCTGCAAATTCCCAAAGTCATTCAACCTTCGAACTTCCCTTAGTGTTCACCTCTCTGAATTGTCCCTAAGAAGTCCGGAGAATGTCGTGTATGTTTTGATGGTCGGAAATTGAATAAGGTTACTGTTTCAGATTCATATCCTATGGCGCAGGTCGATATTATTTTTAGTAAACTCCGAGACGCAAAATTTCTGACGTCTATTGATTTAAAAAAGGTTTTCTACAAATACCTTTGTCTGAATCTCCTCGTCCGAAAACAGCTTTCGCTGTATACGGTGTAGGACTTTACTACTATACATTACTACTCCTTATGGTTTAATCAACGCTCCCAAAATCATGGCTTGCCAAATGGACATGGTTATAGATCCTTCTCTTCGACCGTATTGTTATTGTTATTTAGATGACATTATCATCGCTACCCCTACTTTCGAGTTTACGATAACGTTCGCGCAAATCAGTCCGCGCATTTCTTAAAATTTTTAAGTAGGAGATCTCCTGAGTGGAGTCGAAAGAAAAATTGATGAAACAGGGCAGCTAGACGAAATAGTGCTTTTGCTTCTGTTCTATTGCAACTTTCGACCTTTCCAATGTCAGGCTGTTGTTATCCGACCGACCGTTTCCTGACACCGATTTTCGTGCACGAGGTAATTATGTTGTAAATAATTTTTTCCGTTATAAATTCATTCACGTTTGACTTCTTTTGATTCAACACTGTCATTAATAGAATTTATTTCTGCTTATTTCTTGTTTAATTGTAATAAAAGTTTTCTGCGTATTTGTGTACAATTCCGAAATAAAATTTATCTTGTTGGCTCCACTTTTTGGAAAAGAGATATGTTTGAGAAATTCCAAGGATTGTCGCTGCCTGTGCAGGTGAATTCTTGAGTGGCTATGAGAATATTGAAAAGAAACCCGACCGAAGGAAACAATTCGTTGGAATATATTCAGATATTTGATCAAAGACTACTTGGGATAGTCTCGTACGTGCACGCTGTCTTAGCAGGTGCAAACCTTTCGAGGATTTTCCAAGGCGTTGAGCGAAATAATCTCACGCGTGCTCGCTGCATAAGCAGGATTACAAAGGAGAGGTTTTCGGATTCTGTTGTCTAACTTTCTTTTGAGTAACTTATTTAGCACCAACGGCCGTGGTAACGTCAATCTAAAAACAGGTTCCAATCATCGTGATAACCTGGAATAATCTCGTACAGGTACGCTGCCAAAAGCAAGTGCAACATTCGGGAGGTTTCCAGGCGAGTTGATAAAATTTCCGTTTTCTTGAGTGTTCAAGAGAGTATCGGTAACCGAAGATAGTTTATAAATTACCTTCGCTTTGACTAAACCTGTACACAAATATTACGGAGCGCTTCGTTAGACCCCGCTAGTACCTTAATAATGCTTTCCTTGTGTATTTATCATCTGACCGGTAGTTGAGTTTCACGATTTTCACCTGCATCTATACCTTGTTTTTAAGCTGGGAGGAGCATTTTGAGAAACCTCACCCACACCACTAAAAGTTACTAGAATAGTTACTAAAGGGTGTGTTCCGAAAACGTAGTCAATAGTCGTGTTCCAAATATATTAATGTTCCGAAAGGGTAGTCTTCTGACTTTTCGAACTAATTGACAATGGTGTGAAACCCAAATAAACGTAAGCAACAAATTATGTACAAAAAAGCTACTGTATGTTTAGATTATTCTCTATCCACATTTGAGCACGAACTAGAAGTCAACAGAAGTTTTGATATCGAAAAATATCATAGTAATGTACTGTAATGTGAGTAAGACTTGATGTAATAGTATATTACGTAACGTGTGTGGTAAGTTTTAGTTATAATCAATACATATACATAGCCCTTTGTGCTTTTCACAGTTAGACGTGGCCATATCTAATGTTTTCAAATAGTAAATTTTGAATAAATGGAGACGTCTATTGACAGTTGCTAAGATGTTGCTAGGGAAGCCGTGCGATTTACTTTACAGCTGTGTGTTTTTTTTACAGTGCGTAATAGCTGTCATTACATTGATACCGACTGTGTGTTATTGACTGATTACAGGGGGGGTCGTAGGTAAAGATATTTACAGTAATTAGATTTTACTTGGAAATTTATATTATTAACAAGAAAAAACAAGCATAGATTTTGTTAGGTTATCAAACTGAATAAATAATAAGAATAGCACTTAACTTGGTTGGAATATAGTACTTAGTTGAAAATAAAACAACAAACGTGAAAAATATGTACCTTATGAAGATTGAGGTTGTGATATTTTCATATAAACACAAAACTGACAAATATCGTTGTCAGTTGTATTAAAAAAGCTGTGTGAAACAGGCGGCAATTTAACCAATCACTAGGCTTCAGAAATGCCAACTTAAATTCAAATCGCTCCTCTTAGTTTAAAAACAAGGTATAGACATACTTGTAAAGCCTTGCACCTAAGTTTGTGCGTATCTTGCAAAACAAATTAAACTAATTTTTTGCTTGGTGTGGTGCTTTTTGGTTTGAGTAATAACGTAGTTAGCGATTGTAAATACTGTTTGATTTTAATAACCATTTAGTTATTTAAAAATATAGCTTCATGGTTCGTCTCTTTAAAATAAATTATTTCAAAGTAGAAATGAAGTTTATAATTTTTCAAGCAACTGGTAGTTTCATTTTCCGATAGTGGTGAACAATTGAAGCCTGTTTCCCACTACGTGCTACGCCGAGGTCAAGAACAACAGACCCCTGGAATTACTTAACCTCCATCTGTTGCTACCCTGGTAACTCTAGACGCTGAATTTTCAAGAGTTCGGTGGAGTAAACCATCCCAAAAATCTGGCGCCCGAGGAAATCTAGTAGTTACTGGACCCGTGGGTGTCATAGTGACGTCCGTAATCATAGTAAAGAGAGAAGATACGTCACATTACGTATCAAAAACTTTATTTCACTTAACAGTCCTTTGGCAGCCACATTTTGACATGGTACAAAATAACCATAAGAGAGGGTGGTCACCCAAATTGAAGAAGACAAGAATTGATTAAACCATTTAATTGTACTTAACACACTTAGCTAGTGTTAGGCGATTGTTATACTTATCATAATTAAAATATATATATATATATATATATATATATTATAATTAGAAAGTCTTCAGAAAAACAAAAAATCTTGGGGTAAGCGAGCATTTCTCTATTAAACCAGCTCACTTGGCCTGTTTTAATCGGTGTAGGTTAGAGTGACAGTGTGTTGTTAGCATTCGCATGTGGTTTTATCTTGGCTTAAATTTCTGATTAGTTCGAGTTCAAATTCAAATTGAACAAGAAATAGCCGAGTGATAGATGTCAGATGCCAACATCTTTGTCCTGAATAAGCTCAAATGTATCAATAAAGAAGCAAGAAGAATAAGCTGAAACATCGAACAGCAAAGGAAGACTACCGATAACTTCACATTTAAACTAGTGACGTATCTGCATTATAAGCTGCATAATTTCAGTGAATTTTTGTTGTCATTTTTTTTGTTAATCTAAAAACTAAATTTAAAATAACTTTATTTTTGGATATCCCATTTTCACTTATTAATATTACCTAATAAAATATGGGAAAAATATTTTAAGTTGAATACACTATTGATATATTCATTAATTTTAAACTTTTCCTAAATTTCATTTAACTTATACCTTGAGCGTATGCGTTTGTCTTACTTGTCTGACAGCTGACTCTATATTTTCTTTTCACTTCCAAGATCCCTCCTCTCCTATAGTTTAGTGTCCGGGGACTGTTCATCAGGCGGGATTATATTTCTCTTTTGTGCTCAGTGCTCTCGAAATAAGAGGGGTAAAACTGCGAGGGTATGCAGTCAACCTTTTTAATCATGGCAAGAACCATGTCAGAGAGAATAATAAATAATATCATCCACTCGACATTACATGATTTTTACAGTTGGAATTATAGAGCGAACAGATGTCTGTAAATATCGGTGAAACTGTAATTGCTCCCTTTGTCAGGAAAATAGACTCAAAGAAAGTTCCTCCACCTTCCTACAATGTTGTGGTTATTCCATTTGAAGCGAAACTGAACTATTAACTGATTATCGTAGATAAAAACGTATATGGATTACTTGGAAACGGTTCTCTATAAAGCTATACTATCCTTTGAGAACTAGTGGTAGAATTTGTGGAAAATATTAGTGGCTAGATCCCACACAAGTCCATTGGATATAATAATATGATGATTGAAAGAAATGCAAGCCTAGTGATTGGTTAAATTGCCGCCCGTTTCACACAGCTTTTTTGATACAACTGA
>CAJUYG010002702.1:0-16213 GCA_910591675.1 Galerucella calmariensis | reverse complement strand
ACATCTAATTACTGTAAATATTTCTACATCAAGTTTTACTCACATTACAGTACATTATTATGATATTTTTCGATATCAAAACTTCTGTTGACTTCTAGTTCGTACTCAAATGTGAATAGAGATTAATCTAAACATACAGTAGCTTTTTTGTACATAATTTGTTGCTTACGTTTATTTGGGTTTCAAGCACTTGTGCGTGACGCATCAGTCGTCACGACTTCTAAGCAAAACGAACACGACTTTTTAGGATACTCAAAACCACTTGTCATGTGCCAGTGCCAATGAGTTTCCTTTGTCGTTAGAACAGTTTTCAATTATAATGTTATTGATAATATAATTTTGCATATTTAGATATTTTCAGTAAGGTTTAAATCGTAATCGGCACAATCTTAACCTTTGAATAAACGTCAAACTGGTCAAACGTAAAATATTTGTCCATGGCTTGAAGCTAATACTTTTCGGTATATCTTCTGTAAGTTTCTTAAGTTTCTTGTGACATTACTTATTATTTTTTCTCTTATTTTTTGGGAATCAAACCACAATAATGTTTTTTTTTATTTCGACGTTTCGGTAGCGTTCCAGCTACCGTTGTCAAGATTAACTAGTAATAAAATAATTTTTGGTCCCTATCTGACACAACGAAAAAAATATAACAACTAGACAATCAATAATATTTTGAAGTTTAAGACTACAAAACTTTGTTGCCAAATTATAAACAAAGTTGATTATGATTCAAAAGTGATGGATTTATAAATGACCCTTATACTAAGCTATCAAATGATCCTACCAAATCAATTGAAAACAAAATTTAAAAGATACTTTTCAAATTCAAGAACGAATTTGCTAACCGTGAAAGAACAATGTTAACACCTAAATACAGTAAACCACCACATTTTTATGGTTTACCAAAAATTCATAAACAAAACATACCATTACGACCAATTTGTAGCACTATTAATTCCCCATGCAGCAAACTATCAAATTATATATTAAAACTCATTGAACCCTTCGCAGGACAGACAGATACATACATCAAAAATAGCAATCATTTTTTAGAAAAACTATTAGATTTAAAGTTCAACAAAAGCTATTATTTGGTCAGTTTTGATGTAGTCAGTCTCTTCACAAATGTACCGGTACAGAAAACAATAGAACTTGTCAAATCGAAATTAGATTTAGATCAGACCCTTACAGAAAGGACCAAATTGAGCGTAGCAGCAATAATAGAATTATTAAAATTATATATAACAAAAACATATTTTCAGTTCAATAATGGTTTTTATGAACAGAATTTTTGTCTTGTCATGGGCTTTTGCCTCTCACCAATTCTATCGAATATTTACATGGAACATTTTGGAGCCAAAATAGTAAATAATTAAAAATTGGAACCAATTGTCTGGTGGAGATATGTAGATGACATCTTTGCAATATGGCCCTATGATTTAGTATCGCTGAATGATTTCTTTTAACAAATATAAATGAAGGAGAAAAATCTATGAAATTTGAAATTGAAATTGAAAATAACAATTTTTTGCCATTTTTAGATGTTCTTATCAATAAAACACCTACAGGGTATGAAACAAGTGTTTATCGTAAGCCAACAGACACTAATAGGTATTCGAATTTTGAATCAAATCATGCTATAAGCGTTAAAAAGGGAGTAGTAAAATCGTTATACGATAGGACCAGAATCATTTGTTCTAATGATAATCATTTCACAAAGGAGAAAACTCTACTGAAACATGTTTTAAATGCCAATAATTACCCGGCAGAATTTGTAAATAAGAAATTAAGAATATAGAGAAGGGCTTATTGTTAATATCCCATAATAATAACAATAATATTAATAATTCAGCTAACACAATTTTTTAAAACTTGACAATATACCGTATGTTAAGGGTTTATCAGGACCTCTATTCTTGAACGATGAGCGGCATAGATTTATGGCGAATGATCACATAAGGCGATCGTCGTTATATTCTTGGCCCGTTATCCGATATAATTGATCTCATGAAAATCATACGCTCCGGATCGCATGGTCCGAATTAGAGGAGCAGAGTCGAATGAATTGGCGCTTGCCTAGTAAAGAGGTTTTTTAATGGAAATTTGTACACATAGATTCAAAAGTTTTGCATCACCTTCTTCGGATACGAAGGAATTTTTTTGCGCTAACAATTTTTTGTTGGCTTGTTTATAAATGTTTACCATTCCAATATGTTCCATATTTTTTGCATGTTTACAGTTTTTTTTGTAAGATAACATTTTTAGTGCGATCATTTTAACATTCAGGGAATTTGATTTTTACGATTTTAAGTGCAAACATGAATCGTCAAGTCATAAGTGAGATTGACCGTGCAAGAATAGTGGCTTTAGTTGAAGAAGGTCATTCTCAAAGAATCATGGCAAACAGAGTTGGCATTTGGCAAAGTGATGTGTCTGGTGTATGGAACTGGTATCTCCAGACCAATTCTCTTCGTGATAGACCTAGAAGCGGTAGAAGGCGTGTTACTAATCAGCGGCAGAACCGCTATATCCACTTAACTATCCAAAGAAACCCGACCATGGCAATACCAGCACTCCAAAGAGATATGAGACATGCGTTGGGAGTTCAAGTATCGATCTCGACATTACGAAGACGAATACTTGCGACAGGTTTGAGGTGTCGCCGACCAATAAGAGTGCCCAGACTAAAACCTGAGCACAGAGTTCGCCGACTACAGTGGACTCAAGAACACGCGGCCTTGCCTGAAGAATTTTGGAATTCGGTGTTTTTTTCCGACGAGACAAGGATTTGTTTGTTACAAGATAGCCATCGAATACGTGTGTGGCGGGATCCAACGAGAGTTGCTCATCTTGCCCATGCTCGCCC
Source organism: Galerucella calmariensis (assembly GCA_910591675.1). NCBI lineage: Eukaryota > Metazoa > Arthropoda > Insecta > Coleoptera > Chrysomelidae > Galerucella > Galerucella calmariensis. The sequence continues at coordinate 13,344 of CAJUYG010002702.1, read as the reverse complement.
CGTGCTGCCCTTCAGAGGAGGAAGTGCTATGTTTTGGGCTGGTATCATGTTAAATGATCGCACAGAATTAATTCATGTGGAGGGAACGATGACTGGTGATAGGTATCTCAGAGAGATTCTACATCCTCACGTGAGACTATGGCGCGCAGCTGTTGGCAATTCCTTCGTTTTTTGGACGATAACGCCCGACCTCATCGGACCAGAGCTGTGAATGAGTATATTGAAACTGAAGGGATCAATCGTTTGAACTGGCCTGCCCTATCTCCTGACATGAATACCATAGAAGATGCTTGGGACATGCTTGCCAGGGCAGTGGCAGCACGCAGAAATCCACCCAGGAGTGTACAAGAGCTTGTTCATGCGGCCCAAGAAGAATGGCGAAATATTCCTCAACAGAATATCAATAATTTGGTTAGCAGCATGGGCAGGCGACTTCAAGCTTGCATAAATTCTAGAGGTGGAAATACTCTTTATTAAAAGTTCTCATGCAGGTTCTCATTTAACATTTTCTTTAAAGCAAGTTTATTATTGGATAATAAAAACTTTTGACAAATATACACGTCTTTTTTTATTGAAACTAATTATTTGATTAAGCTCCGATCCATTGATTCACTAAACAGACTCCCTTTTTTATTATTGGTTATATAACATAACCCAACAAATATAAAAAGTAATTAATGACAGAAAATTATGACAACCGTACACAAAAGAGGCTAAAAATAACTAAGAAGTAGATCTTTTGTATCAAATAATGCTGGCAACAAAGCAATAATTTTGAACGTTCACATGTTGGTTCAAGAATTAGTCGATTTGGACCGTGGGAGTCGATAGATCGCACAGGATAGACCCCATCGTACGGAAGAAGCACCGGATCGTATGACTTTCAAGAATAGCTAACCAGGAAGAATTAAGAAAATTGGTAATCAATTCAATATTCGTACTAGCTTCAAATCTAACAATACGTTGAGATCTATACTAACAAAAACGGAACCAAAAAATGAAGAACAATCTTCAAAAAATTGCATATATCAGATATCTTGTGAATGCGACAAATTCTATTTACGTGAAACATCTAGATCATTGAAAGTCCGAATAAGTGAACATAAAAAACATATCAAAGATAGGGAGTTCTTTAAGTCAGGTATTTGTAAACATGCTTGGGAAGGGGGGCATAAAATTCATTGGGATTCGACAAAAATAATATTGAAAGAGCCCAATAATAAAAGACGAAAAATCAAAGAAACACTTCAATACACAAAATCACCAATCTAAGTCATACATATTTTGAAAACAAAAACAATTTTACACAAAAAAGTAACAACAAACGCGTTTTATTAACAGCATTTCCATAATAAGCAAGAAAAGCGCTATCCCAATAAAAACCGTTCCTGGAACGTGGACTTCACTGGATTCCATTTCTAGTAGACTATCATATCGTTAGAATGTCATGAAATGAAATATTTTATTTCACATTTTACCAGATGTGATCTACTATGAATGGACCTTAATAAAATTTGACAACAAAGTTTTGTAGTCTTAAACTTCAAAATATTATTGATTGTCTAGTTGTTATATTTTCTTCGTTGTGTCAGAGAGGGACCAAAAATTATTTTATTACTAGTTAATCTTGACAACGGTAGCTGGAACGCTACCGAAACGTCGAAATAAAAAAAATCGAAAACATTATTGTGGTTTGATTCCCCCAAAAAAAAAAATAAGAGAAAAAATACTTTTCCGTATGTGCTAAGGGGCAAGGGGAAGGTAAGACTAGGCGTCACGCCCGGTAATAAACGAACAAAATTCAGTCACTACTAGCTGCTACCAGCAGCCAAAAGTAAATAATCGGAAACACCTTGTATATTATCCAATTTGAGATGAATTACTTACATGATAACCTTACATTTTTTTCACAGTGATATGGAATTTGGTTACAGCTTCCGCCATGGCCTGTGACCTAGTGATGAGCAAAATTGGTCTTGGTCTTGCGAAAAAGCAAGACCAAGACCGAGACCAAAACCATTCTACGACTCGCAAGACCAAGACCAAGACAGAATGAACAAGAACAAGACTAATACCAAGACCGACTATGCAAGACCAAGACTAAATACGCAAGACTCAACCAAAAATTCTTTTTCACAGTAACTATATAAGATAAAATATTTGTAACAGCGTCAACATATGCTTTTCTTGGAACAATATAATTGTTTTCACCTCCATCCTCTTCGAAGGGCTCTCAATCATCGAAGAAAGAACCTAGAGCTGCGAGTAATGAAGACCCACTGCACTGGTGGAAACGTCACGAGCTGCAATTCTCAATTTTGGCGAAAATGGCTCGCGACTTTTTATCGAAGCTACATCGGTCCCAGCCGACAGGCTATTCTCCAAAGCATCACTTGTGATTCGGAAACATCGCAATCCTTTAACAACGAGTTAGCTCGTCGATGGTTCCTATGTATTAATAATTCATGGGCATCCATGAGAAATCAATAAAAATAACTTGATAATGAGCTGATAGAATATTTATATTTTCAAAGTGCAATAAAATGAAGTATTTTACAAAATAATGATTGATTTTAAACGATCTATTCACAATCCATCATTGAATAACAATAATAAATAATGTCTCAATGCACTTTTTTTAATTCAAAGATAGTAAATTTAGGTTTAAAAATGTTTGTTGCATAAAAATAAAATGTTTACAAAGTGTTTTGAAAGATGTTCGTTAAGAAATTATGGCAAGACCAAGACTGAAACCAAGAACAAACAAAATACAGCAAGACCAAGACCAAAACCGAGACCAGACAGATTTGAGCAAGACCAAGACCACGACTGAATAAGCAAGACCAAGACCAAGACCGAGACTGTTCGAGTGTTGGTCTTGCTTTGCTTATCACTACTGTGACCAATGATGATTCAAATTCTAGACATGCATTGATCCCTCATTGGACTCGGCACCTGCGAGCAATATAATACATACAGTTGGTTCGGTGAATCTTTTCCCATGCGTCATCATTCATATACAAACGCAATACATCAATACATTAAATTACACGTAGGTCGTAGATTGATGTTTTAATTAGGATGTGGCTAAAATGACGGTGTGCATTATTTATTGAAGCTAGATATTTGTAAATATTTCACAGCCATTTAGCGATATGCTACCTAAACCTTTATTTTGAAAAAACTGTTAGTATTCCAGAGTTTTATAGGGTTATTCTGCAAATTTACTTGCATAAGAGTTAGAATTAATAACAATTTCCTCAGTAGAAACTTTGCAAATCAGAATTGCCTTTTTAGTGTTATGGCTGGCAACCATTACTATTGGGCCGTCCCACCCATACGGTTTAACAATGGAAAATAGAAATCTTCTGGGTTGTGAAAATAAATAAGAAATATTTTGAATATATATTTAAGACTCATAAATATAATATACAATAAATTTCATTTAATTTTCTTCATAGAATCAGAGCTATCGCCAGTATTTATATCTATGGTAATTGGTTGAATGCTAATCAACTATATTTTGCTCTTGGGCATACCACTTTTCTATAATTTCATGAATATGCCTAACACATTTCTCCCAAATTTGTTGATCACATTGTTGCAGTGCCTCTTTCCACATATTTATAACAGAGCTATCTGAATACCCATCTCGTAGTAACTCATCAATTTTATACACGTTTCCTTTTCCATTCGTTTTTGCAATTTGTAGCAATTCAGGTTTTGTAAGTTTTGTATCAAATTTGATGTTGTTTGTTGTCAACCATATAACAATCTCATTTTTTGTCGAATTACTAGAAGGTTGCTTTTCTAAAAGAACACTATGATATGGAGCATTATCCATAACAATAAGAGATGGCTCTTCTAAATTGGGAATTAATTGAGTAGGTACTTATCCATTACATGAATATTTCATTGATCATTTCTCCATGGTAATCAGCTTCTCTAGATTTTGAACAGAATAATAAACTTGGGACAAATCCTTTGGTGGAACCAGCATGAAGAATTATAAAACGTTTACCATCATTACCATCTGGTTTACGTACACTTTTAGTGCTGTTGTCTTGCCAATAATATGTCCTCCATTTCTTTTTTCTAACTCAAAATACCCCAACATATTTAGAACCAGCTCCTGTGCGTTTTTCCAGGCATACCTATTTTTAAAAAAATCATTCATAAATAGTTCTGGTCTTTCAGAAAATCAGGCTAATATTTTCTACATTGGTGAAAGCAAAATATGTTTCATACAATTCAGTTTGATGGAATTCTATCCATAACCATAATGAAATGTCAATTTAAGGTTAGTTTTCATTGCGAAGTAAATAAATAATAAGTAGATAAATAATCTTTACTTACCACAATAATTCGAACACTCGGGAGTAAGTAATTAAGTCGTTATAACAACTGTTTTTTAAATTAAATGTATATGCAAGGGGCAAAAAAGTGAGTAAACATGTGAAATAAAAATGTAAACAAAGTCTTTGGTCTGTCAACGTACATATTCGCGTTAAACTTATCGCCGACATTCATCATATTATGGCTATCTCTGTTTGTTATATTATGTTGTAATGGAACAGACGGTTTCATTTAGGGGGTTTAGATTCTGTGAGTAGGAAAGAGACGTACTACAAAAAGTAGTATGTGAATAATTTCATACATGGGAAAAGATTCACCGAACGAACTGTATGTCACATAATTGTTAATTAGTTCGAAAAGTCAGAAGACTACCCTTTCGGAGCATTAATATATTTGGAACACGACCGTTGACTACGTTTTCGAAACACACCCCTTAGTAACTAATCTAGTAGCTTTTAGTGGTGTGGGTGAGGTTTCTCAAAATACTCCTCCCAGTTTAAAAACAAGGTATAGATGCAGGTGAAAATCGTGAAACTTAACTACCGGTCAGATGATAAATACACAAAGAAAGCATTATTAAGGTACTAGCGGGGTCTAACGAAGCGTTTCTTAATATTTGTGTACAGGTTTAGTCAAAGCAAAGGTAATTTATAAACTATCTCCGGTTACCAATACTCTCTTGAACACTCAAGAAAACGGAAATTTCATCAACTCGCCTGGAAACCTCCCGAATGTTGCACCTGCTTTGGCAGCGTACCTGTACGAGATTATTCCAGGATATCACGATGATTGGAACCTGTTTTTACATTGACGTTACCACGGCCGTTGGTGCTAAATAAGTTACTCAAAAGAAAGTTAGACAACAGAATCCGAAAACCTCTCCTTTGTAATCCTGCTTATGCAGTGAACACGCGTGAGATTATTTCGCTCAACGCCTTGGAAAATCCTCGAAAGGTTTGCACCTGCTAAGGCAGCGTGCACGTACGAGACTATTCCAAGTAGTCTTTGATCAAATATCTGAATATATTCCAACGAATTGTTTCCTTCGGTTGGGTTTATTTTCAATATTTTCAGAGCCACTCAAGAATTCACCTGCACAGGCATCGATCAGCATTGAGATTCTTGAAAATATTTTCCCGTCAGATTAACGGTGGCAGTTGGGTTTCAACGGAATACTTTGAGAACCTCCCAAGAATGTACCTGCCCTGGCAGCGACAATCCTTGAAATTTCTCAAATATATCTCTTTTCCATAAAGTGAAGCCAACAAGATCAATTTTATTTCGGAATTGTACACAAGTACGCAGAAAACTTTTACTACAACTAAGCAAGCAATAAGCAAAAATAAATTCTATCAATGACAATGTTAAATTAAAAGAAGTTAGGAAGAATGAATTTATAACGCAAAAATTATTTACAACATAATTACCTCGTGCACGAAAATCGTTGTCAGGAAACGGTCGGTCGGATAACAACAGCCTGACACTAGAAAGGTCGAAAGTTGCAATAGAACAGAAGCCTAAGCTCTATTTCGTCTCGCTGCCCTGTTTTATCAATTTTTCCTCCGACAGCACTCGAGGTCTCCTACTTAAAAATTTTAAGAAATGCGCGGACTGATTTGCGCGTAAATCATACAGGTACAATATACCTACCAGATGTTTTTAAACTAATACACATATACCAAAATAATTATTAATACCCCAATTCACAACTAGATACGAAAGAGGGTGATCTTAATAATAAAAAGGAAAACAGAATATCGGAAAAATAGTAACAGCGTTACAGTTAGGAAGGAATTTTGATACCGTTCACAACAGTTTATGGTTTTGTTTGAAATTAAGCGAGATAATGCCTGTAAGTGATGAATAACTTGGGGCATCTTGTATAGATTAAATAGAAAGTGGGGATTTCGGGATAATCATCGGGTTTGTTCCCGTAGCAAGTTCCTAACTGTTATGGACATATTGACTCTGCGCAGTATCAGAGTTCAGGCTCTGCTGGAACGCTTTTTTGGTACTGCGCAGACTCAATATGTCCACATATTAAGTCTGCGCAGTATCAGAGTTCAGGCTCTGCTGGAACGCTTTTTTGTTACTGCGCAAGACTCAATATGTCCATAACAGTTAGGAACTTGCTACGGGAACACACCTATTTTTAATATTGTCTAAAAATCTTAGTTTGTGATAAAAACTTCACTCTGAAAGTAATCTTGTGTCATAGTGCAAAAAGTGCATTTATTGCCGGGTGCGAAGCGAATTGTGAGAAATGTGTTTGAATCATTGAAGCATCGAGGTTATTATTACAACCGATGCAGCAAAAAGACATGTAAGTTGGCACAAATCCAAATATCCACAGTAAAAGACATTATCAATAAGCCAATTAATACATAAACGAAAAAAACGAAGTGACGCTAATAAGACCAACTGTGTTGACCAAATGCGAAGGGATATATAACCCGAAGAACGATATTCATACCAAAAACAAAACGATACCAACCCTATGTCACTGCAGCACCATTAGTTATTAATTTAAATTGAAACGATAGTGATACTGAATTAGATTTGGGTTGAATAGTTAGTTATAAATAATTTAGAATAAGTTTATCATATACATATATTTTTTCTTTATTTACTGCTAGCTATTTTATTCAATTTACAGTAATAGTTCTTGTACTACTTGTACTACTACTTTGGTATTTTTCCTCTAGTTTGCAGAGTACAGTATAACATGTTTTTAAAATTTAACCATTATTAAACTATATACACCCAGGCAAATTATAACATATGAAAATAATTTTCAATTTACACAGTATAATTCATTCTTTTTCCAGCCTCAAATTTATCACAAACTTTACTTTTTATTTTCCGCGCTAAAAATTATTCATGCGAGAATTTAAATTCGTTGATTGGGTACAAACAAAGAAGCTCCGCTTTTCACAATAAAATTGAACTTATTTTTGGAATTTGGGATTATATTATGTGAAACGCCGAATTTCCAACGTTAAATCCGCTTAAATAATTCATTGAAACTGAAATGCTGTTACAAATCCAATTACTCCATGTTTTCCCTTTCGAATAAATTTGAAATGAACGAAATGGAAAAAAATTATATAACACGTTTTTAAGACAAAATGGAAAGTGGAAATTATCATTAATAATGATCGTGGGGAACATGCGACAATTCTATGAAAATGTAGAAAGAAGCTTGCTGTAGCTATCTTGTTGTAGAAAAATATGATATCCTCTCCCCCCTGCAGTTCGGTTTCAGAGAGGCTATGGACATATCCACTCTTACCTCAAAGATATTCAAATCACTTGACGAGGGCAAATCATCACTTTGTATCTTCGTGGATTTGGCTAAAGCTTTCGATACCGTAAGCCATGAGAAACTGATTGAGACACTAGAGGACTTTGGAATGAGAGGACCGTGCCTGGAATTATTGAGGAGTTACTTGACAGAAAGAAGCCAATGTGTAGACATTCAAGGAACTTTGAGTGAATTCAAAACCATCAAGTATGGTGTACCATAGGGTACTGTGCTAGGTCCCTGTCTTTTCAATATTTACCTAAATAACCTGTTTTTCCATGATATCGAAGGTCAAATTATAAGCTTCGCAGATGATACTGCTGTTTTTTATGACGCAGATGATTGGACAAGCTTAATCAATAAGGCACAAGAAGAGTTTTCAAAAATAAAAGAATGATTTGACTCTAGGACTTCGATAAAACTCATTATGTGCCCTTCAGTATACAGAAAATCAATTTTGAAAACTTCCCCCCTCTCTCGCGAACAACCCCAGCAATAAATTTTTCAATACTACCAACCACTACAACTAACTACTTGGGACTGATTATTGACTGCAATCTGAAATGGGACCACCATATTAAAAAACTAACAGGAACATTACGTAGTTTGCTCTACTTATTCAGGTACTACAAAACGATGGTAAATACTGAGCAGCTGAAGTCTATTTATTACGCCTTAGTTGAATCACAACTCAGGTATGGTTTAATTGCATGGGGTGGAGCATAAAATCACCATTGTATATCCTCCATCATAGTCCTACAAAAATGGATCTTAAAAATCATTAATGGAAAACACAAAACATTTCCCACAGTAGAACTTTTTAACTTGTCGCAAGTTCTTGATATTAAGGAGCTTTACTTTCAGTGTGTAATAAATAAAGAAAAATTTACCAAAAACCAAAACTCTACGAAGAATAAGTACTTTACAAGAAATCAACCTCTTGCTGTATACATTCCCAAAGTTAACAGAACTCTTACCTTGAGAAGTCATGTTATTATGACGTATGAAATTGAAATATCTTATCCTAATCTATATTTTTTCAATTGTCCACCAAAATATGAGATCTCAATAGTTCAAAAAGTCAGAAGCTAATAATTATTGTATTCGTTTTAGTAAATTGTGTTCCACATTTGTTATAATAGTTGTGAAAATATTTATATAATCTCTAATACTACGATTTTAGTATGTTTTTAATTACTATTTATTTATATTTTTTGCTTGTCTAATTAGGAGTTATTGTGTTGTTTTTATTTTACATGTTTTAAATTTTGCTATATGTGTCTTGTATTCAAATTCTTAACTAGTAACAAAATAGACGTTCTTGAGAATAGGGAGCTTTTTCCCACGCACAAGTCGAAAGACTTCAGTGGGTTTCTGCTACTTTGTTTTCATGTGAACCATCTGTATTTGTATTTAATTTTTTATTTGAAAATGAAATTTATTATTATTATTATTACTAGCGTGAAACGGCAATGTAAGGCATGCGCAAATATTCAGAATAAATACCAACATCGTTATAGCTGTTTCGCACGACCCCCATCTCTATGGTCATAATTATTTTGTTTAGTTCGTCTTAGGCCCGGTCTTTCCAAGTCTGAATAGAGTTGTGAATAATATATATTTATCAAATAAGCACTAGATTCGTCTTTCCAATATTGGATAATTTATATTCGCAAAATATATAGCATTATCCTACAGTTAAGTTATTAGGAGGTATAAGTTCGAAATAAAATTGTTCGGGTTGTGAATAACAACCGACTGATGCCGATTAACTACGAATTGAGATTTTCTCTTTTTAAAGTGTTGGCGATTCTAACCTAGTTTAAATAAAAACTGTCACATTTATTTTGAAAGGGATATTTTTAATGATTTCGAGGAACTCGAAGATCAAGAAATTGTAGATTTTGTAAACCCAGAACGTCACCCATATACCGTTAGAGAACGTATTGACCACTTTGAAAGATGGTATGATAAAGAATTCTTGTTTTCCACAGTATGTGTATGTACCCACTTTAAAACAACTTCAATCAACATCCTCATTACAAATCAGTGAAGTTTACTGCACGCTTTCCGTTTATTATTGTTGTTGCTATTTTGGTTCATTCTGTGAAATTACTTTCGTTGGTGATACACAATTTCAGCAATTATTTACATAAAATCCTGATTCCAGTGCTGTCAAGCAGGTGACAGCTAGCCTAAAATCTATTTTGCAACTTACAACGCGTCCGCGAAACAACAATTGTTTATCATTTTCTATTATATACACATTTTGCATGAAACTATCTTTCTCTACACATATTATGAAGTTAGTTATTGTAATTTCATTGCAGCCAACGTTGAAATAATTATCTTTGTTATGTTTATTCACCGAATAATAAATCAATGGTTAAAGACAGTTTGAAAGACATTTACACTTTATTTGTTGAATAAGACTTCCTAATAAATTTATTTTCCAGTTAGTTATTGGCCATTTTATTCGTACTTGGAAAGACCGGGCCTTAGAAATGTTGTATATTAATTTTTTTTTAATTCATCTATTATTTTCTTTTTCAATAAGTATTGTGAGTGTGAATGTTGCAATTGATTTTAAATACTTTCATGAGATAATGACAGAGACATGCGACAAAGGACTCCGCACTTTTTAACTGCAAATCCGGTTCTGGTCAAAATTAATGATATTTCTGGTATCTTGTACGTTCCGACATGGCAAACAGAAGTAGTTCTTATGGGCAGAACTAACAAAAACCCAAAATAAAAAAAAATTGAACCTCTTAAAGTATAAAGGATATTGTCACACACCTCGGGGCCCGTCAAAGAAAGAAGAGTATAATAAATAAACAAAGTGATGTCATAAAATTATAAATAACCAAAAATATAAGAAAACAATACGCCTTATAATATGTTTTTGATTATGCAGGGTGATCCAAAATTATATGACAGATTAATTATTTTTATAGAACACAGGATGCGGCACCGAAAGCGAAACAGATCGCATATCTTGAAGACAAATTTTTTTTAGAAAATGCAAAATGAGGTTGATTTTCATTTCAAGGTAGGCATCTTTCGATCATATCCTCAACTAGCCTACATCCCTCCCTTCTGTCACTATTACAAATAAAATTGAAATAGGGAGAGTACTAAGTGTGACACATCACTGAAATAGTTAATAAGAGCGGAAAGTGAGGAATTATTGTTCGAGAGCAAGGGTTAACTGCTTGAGAACAATAATTCCACTTTTAACATTTTTTCTACAATCACTTGCGTTCGTTATTTGCGTCCGATTAATCTTTTTGGTCTGAATCGTTCGTTTATTACATCTAGAGGTAGGGGAGGTAAATCTGAACTGTTCGGTAATTCTGCTCAGATCAGTCCGATGTAAATCTGTTTGTTCGGAATATTTTGACCTTAGAACATAAAGTAGTAAGGAAGGAGCGTGTGCTACATCTCTCATAATAAATAAAAGAGACAAATTCGGCCATTTTGGATAACCATTTTATGACTTATTATTTGTTCGGTCGCTGTTTAAAAGTTGGTTTTCATGTTATATTTTGCCGATTATTACTAACTCTGATGTTTTAGTTTATAATAGGATTTTCTAAGGTTAAGTTGGTTTTTCAGTTACGTTACATAATACTCTCAGTGATATAAATATAGTTTTTAAGACAATGGTTAGTTGTAGTGCTTGTGGACGTTCAAAGACTGCTAAAAACGACGCTTTGCAAATTACTTTTTATCGGTGAGTACATACTATTATAATAATTATAATCTACAGATGTGAATATTGGTCTTTATGTTAAAAATTTCAAAAAATACACATAGCTGTTCCTAACCTAAATTTTCACTTGACATGATATGACATGACATGGGCGTATCATTTTGATTTTTTAGTTTATAAACAAATATATCAAATTTATTTTCAGCATATCATTATTATTTTACCAACTTTAATGTCTATAATGCCATTAAAATAATCTTTTGATAAACTATTCACTCGTAAAAATTTTCAATTAAGTTATTGAAAATATTAATTCCATTTTATAGAAATAGTTTTATCCTAATTAAAATTGGGTACGGCGCCACTGATATATTCTATTCTGCGGCGGCCATTTTGGATAACCATCCCGGTTAACTGTCCTTGGCGTAAGGATCCTTCCTTACTATTTTATGTTCTAAGATTTTGACCGACGAGAAGGATTAATCTGTTTATCTGCCATGTTATGAGGTTATGTTGTAGTCACACCTGTCAAAAAATAAATCTCGTACTGTTTTTTGACCACGAATAGCGACCAAAAATTGCCTCAGGGCTAGACATAGTCGTGAATAATGAAAAATAAAATAATCTGAAACGAAAAAATCAAACAAAAAAATCGTAGTCTGTAAATGAAAGACACAGGTATAGAGGCATGAAGGCTAGAAGTTCGTTTATATGATTTGGTCGGGCCGTTCGTTAATAGCAGTTTGTTCAGATTAATCTGTGATCATGAGACAAAGAATCCGTCTCCTATGCGATGCAAATGACGAACGTAGCTATTAAAATTGATAAAAGGTGCTTTCAATTATTCACTTTTGGCTGCTAGTAGCAGCTCGTAGTGACTAAATTCCGTTCGTTTATTACTGGGCGTGACGCCTAGTCTTACCTTCCCCTTGCCCCTCAAGCACATACCGAAAAGTATGAGCTTCAAGCCACGGACATTAAATATTTGATGTTTGTCCGGTTTGACGTTTATTTAAAGGTTAAGATTGTGCCGATTACGATTTAAACCTTACTTAAAATATCTAAATATGCAAAATTATATTATCAATAACATTATAATTGAAAACTGTTCTTCTAACAACACTGGAAATTCATTGGCATTGGCACATGACAAGTGGTTTTGAGGATCCTAAAAAATCGTGTTCGTTTTGCTCAAAAGTCGTGATGACTGAGACGTCACGCAAAAGTGCTTGAAGCACAAATAAACAAACTTCATACTTCTTATTCCAAGTACCTGTCAAATACTTTATAAAATTTTAAACGTTAATTATATTGTCAATGCTGTCAATGTACTTATTCTTATTCTGCAATTAGAAAGGCCTCAGCTAGCAGGGCCATCCGGCCAGTATATCCAAGATATTCAGAACGTGGCACAAAAACACAAAAAAATTTAATACGGTAACATCGCAATCATACTAATTAATTATTTAAAACATTAAGAACTTAACAAAACAGCGATTTATTAGATTGTAAAAGATTTTCAGAAGACAAAAACACTCCCTAGCCAGGTTGCTCTATGATGTCACTGTCACTGTCAATACAATTATATTTGTACTATCTGTTGTTATGGGCAACGAGCGTTTTGCAATTTTTTACGCTCGGCGAGCGTAAAGTAAACCTCCTCAAGAAACGTCAACTTTTCGTTGTAAAAGGCAAGCGAAAAAGCCTACTATTCAATGTGATTGTAGGAAAACATAATTGTATTGACAGTGACAGTGGCAGTGACAGTGACATCATAGAGCAACCTGGCTAGGGAGTGTTTTTGTCTACTGAAAATCTTTTACAATCTAATAAATCGCTGTTTTGTTGAGTTCTCAATGTTTTAAATAATTAATTAGTGTAATTGCCATGTTACCGTATTGATTTTTTTTTGTGTTTTGTGTTTAATTGTTGTGCCACGTCCTGAATATTTTGCATATACTGGCCGGAT
>CAJUYG010002701.1:0-28447 GCA_910591675.1 Galerucella calmariensis | reverse complement strand
TGAGTTCGACAATCGGATAATTTTTATTTTTGGATCGGCAACACTGTAAACTGCAGCCTTCTGGGGTTCTGAGCGCTAAGATGGGGTGTCTTTTTTGAAAGCCCTTCACCCAGGCAAGAGATGCTGATTGGCATGCATGCCATTTCTCAGGAATATTTATTTTACTTCGGATTGCGCATTCATACACTAACCGACGGGTGTCATCTCGAGAGAGTCTATAAAACAATTTTGCATATGTAATAATATAATCACAAATTTCATTCTCTTGATTTAAAGTGAAAAACTGATTGACTGTAGAGTTTGGACACATTCTAACGTCAGGATCTTTTCTAAACTTTTGAACATATCTGGCAAGAGTCTGAAAAGACAAGCCTTTTTCTCTAGCGGCTTGACGGATACTCATTCTTTGTTGGACTAACAGAACAGCTTCTCTCATTGCTGTGTGGCTAAATCGCCCCACTACCCTGTCTATTATATTCTTTCTTGGCATTACTATCGTCTGTAATAAAAATTATACCTGGTCAGTAATGCCGCTATGCAATAAGTAACACTAAGACATGCCTTAGGAACACTGAGACACGTCTCACTGTTCCAATTATGAATAGTTTCAGTGTTCCTAAACCACATTTTTTATAAATAATTTTCACAAAATAAAACTTGAATTTACGAGCTAAAAACTATAGTCATGACACTAATAAACACTTCTAGCAGACTTACCTCGTTTAAATTGGTTATTAACCAGGAACAATTCTAATTTAAAGAGGGCTGATAAATTTCCTTTCTCACACACTAAACTGATCATCTGTTACTGCTTTTTAACTTTATCAACTAAATTGCGTCTGATGTATTGAGAGCCCTCTGTTCGTTGGTAGGGTTACTATTCGATGGTCTGCATCATCCAAATACAGATACCTTTTGACAAAACTATCATGTCTCAGTGTTTCAGCCGTCTCACTGTTACTACCTCTCCCCTACTTGTTTTGAGTTTTGACTGAGTTTATTTTATATTCACCACGTTTTTTAGATGACCTGTTTTATTGACATGTTCCACCAAGTCATCTAATGAACTATGAGTTTGTCAAGGTATTGGATACAGAACATATTAAATCTAAAAGAAATTTTCTAGAAATGGTACACATAAAAAGAGACCCAAATAACATAAACCACAGAATTGATACTAAACATCTTAGTGATATTTTTGCTTATTTACTACTATTGGATGCTCAGGAAAGAGGTAAAAATGGGGACATGGACCTCTCTGGAACATTATGGGACTCTCAGTTTCATTAGCTGAGAGATCCTCATGGTCTTGCACTGTAAACATTCGTAGCCATTGATCTGATTAGTTAAATGGTTGCGATGGGCACAGTGTTGGGATTGTGGTGTTTCAGAGAGCTCCATGTCTTTCTAAATATATTCTGACTAAAGATAACATCAAAATTTTCACAAAAATACATAATGTATTGAATCTTAAGTTCAAGTAAATATATCAACATTAACACCTAAATGCACCGTTTTGATAGTCTAATCCTAGTTAGCCAATCTCGCTTAACTTAATTTTTGTTCAGTGCAATGCACCGTGAACGGATCTGACGGGTTCAGGTAATCTCGTTTGACCGCTAATTAAGAAGTGACAACATCGTAAAAACCACAAAAATTTTTAAAAGAGCGCTTCCATAGAAAAATAAATGCTGCTTTGTCTATGTACGTTTCTTGCACGTTATTAGTTGAAATATCTATCGAGATTTTGGAGAGAAAATTATCAAACTTTATTGCCAAGGAGATGAACGAGAAAACTCAAAGAATTCCAAATTTCACTTCATCGGAGAAAGAAGTCCTAATGGAAATCATAATTTCAAAATATGCCAAAATTTTGGAAGATAAACGAACAAATAAATCCACAATAGAGAAAAAATTGCAAGTGTGGGCCCAAATTGCAGCTGAATTTAATAACAAAGCCCTAATTGTATCGTACAGAAAACAGGATCAATTAAAAAGGTCAGTACATGTAAGATTACCTAGCAGTAGTAAAGGTTAAAATAGTAGTTAACAAAATATATACTGAATTTACCTCATAAGAAACTTCATTATATATCTTACCTGTTTTTTAGTTCACATTTAAATAATCTTAATTTATATAAAAACAAGCCAAAATTTTGGGAGATAAGCAAACAAATAAATCCGCAATAGAGAAAAAACTGCAAGTGTGGACTCAAATTGAAGCTGAATTTAATAACAAAGCCCCAATTGTATAGTACAGAAATAGTTATTCCTATATTTACCTGGAGACTGCAGCCTCATGTGTGTTCCATCTATACAACCATTTACTCTAGGATACCGTGCTATGTGATAAAAATCAGTAGATGTTCTTAGTCTTTCTTGATCTGTTGTAGGCATTCTAATGAAATTGGGCTTGTTACGGGCAATAGCATTAGTAACTCTTCTTAAAATTCTAGACACTGTAGATTGGTGACATCCAATAAAATCTCCTATTGCAACTTGGTGACTTGCACAAGAGTAAAGATGCAACGATGTTAGCAGCTGGTTTATTGGTGTCACACTATTGTTCCTAAAAGAAAGTAGGTATGTATAAGTAAACTTAAAACTAAAAGTTTATGCCAAGGGGTGTTTAAGTGCCTATTTCAGGACTTTTCTGATGGACTAAAATGTGCACAACATACAACAAACATTTTAGTACTGCTACGTATTGACTACTGTCCTTAGGACCTTGTATAAGCTTTTTTCTCCTTACTTAACTATGCATTTAAAATTTAAGTAGACATGGATATGAGAACAGCTGTACTTACAAATCGTTATTAAATTCTATCTATATAATTGAGAAAGTTGGGAACCGTGGGTTTCGTTAAACGAAATCTTCGAAAAAATGACAAATTATCCATGGTGTCAAAATAATCGCTGCGAACATAGTTTTGCCTGGGAAATCCGAAGTTTATTATGTCCAAAATTTCCTGGTCATCTTCGATGAATAATACATCAACAATATCCATTTCTATTTTTGTTCTAGACCACACCCAAATACAGTGCAATTTTCCTAATCCTTCATCTAAACGATCAATTTTGACCGATTATCTTAAACCAAGTTTTGCAAGTCTTAAGCGGCATTTTGACTACGATGCATTTCAAACATAACCTTTAAGCGAGATTAATTAACTAAACGCGTTTGAAGCTAACGGTGCATTTGGGTGTAAAAATATAATTCAAATCAAAAATTATTTGTTCTCATATGTACAGGCCAACTGGCTTAATAACCTATAATAATTAAATCTGAAAATTATCTGTTATTCTATCATTGTGCTTTTGAGATTTCAAGCACGTGGTTTGATAACCTAACTTGAACAAAATGAATTTTAATGTGTTAGTAATTAGAAAATAATTTTTAAACAGTAATAAAATGCCATGTTGTGAAGGGCTTCCGTAAATGCGGGTTATATCCTTTCAACCCTGATAGTGTAGATCACACAAAATGTGTTAAAAATTTCCTTGAACTAAATTGTCAACAACAAGCCGTTTGTGCAAGTGTTTCCGAACAAAAATTAACCATAAATGATTTCGATACCGCCAGGAGAGTAATCGAGACAATTTCCAATGATTTGAAAAATTATGGTGTCAATGTAGACATTGTAATCACAGAAATCGACTTCCAGAAATCACTCTTGCAAAAGGAACCACCCATTTCACCGACGTTTTCAGCAGATCAGGCTGTGAATATTGTTATGGGAAGTACTGTTTCTATGGATCAAGTAACTTTACCACCCGTTGATATAATGGAAATTGAGGAGGGTATGCTATCGAACTCAGGGAACAATCAATCAGTACTGGAAGTATCTACCAACGTATCCCAAAACAAGAGTGAAATTGTTTCAGAAAAAACAGATCACATTAAAATTATTGAAAGAGATGACTTGTGGCAAAATGAAATTGTAGCTTCAACTTCAAGTGAAATAGCAAACTGGGGGGAAAATGACGTACACAATTTAAAAGAAACAGGGGAGGAAAACGAAGGAAGTAACAAAAACGACAAAGAAACTGAAACGGAAATAGAAAGTGACAAAGAAAATGAAACGGTCGTTGAAAATTGCAAAGGAACCGATGATGCAAATGAAAAAAGAAACAAAAAGGAGAATAATAAAGAAAATAAACAAGCAAACCAACAAGAAAATGTAAAAGGAATTGAGACTGCAACTGAAAAATAAACTTATTCAGAAAATGATGTGATATTACACGATAAGATACGTGATAGTACAAATAGTGACAGCAGGGGCAAAGAGGGTGAAAATAAAGATGTAACAGATGAAAACAAAGAAGCCAGTGAGCTTAGTAACAAAGAAGAACAGGCGATTACTCCTGACCCTTTTCAAAAACATCTAACATCTAACAGCTACCCAGCGCAATATCATCATCGGCGTGGAGAACTTATTACAGTCGCAAAAAAAAGAGAAAAAAGAAAAACTGGAAAAGGCTATTCTAAAATGCAAGCCAAGGAATTAAAGAGGGGTCAAAATAAAACAAAATCAGACATGAAGCCAAAAAAGAAAGCGGCGGCAAGTGTAACAGACAATGCAAAGGAACAGAGCTCAACAAGCAAAGTCAAAGTTTTATGCACTCTCTGTGAAGAAGAGCTTTTCAGTGATGCCGAAGATGACGAAAACAAGAACATGTGACATGTGCCGATAAAAATAACTACCTCGTTCTTATAGTGCCTTCTGTTAATGTTCTAAAGAATATATATTTAGATGTTTTTTTCCATACATAGGCGCGTTGTATTTGTTTTTACGCCAGGTTATGTTTAAGCGACCAGGGGTCGCGACGCAAAACATCTGACCGTCACGCGTTACGTTACGTTATGTTACGTTGCTTCGTTATGTGCCTTGCTTGCGTGCTTGTGCCTCCTTAGTCTCTCTCTCTCGTTTACGAAGCAGCGATTCATAATAATAAATATTCTCCTGCCGGGATTCCAACCCGGGCCGCCCGCGTGCAATGCGAGCATTCTACCACTGAACCACCGATGCTATATTTAAATTCTATGCAAAGCTGGTATTCGCAGTGCTGGTGATCTACTTGAATTTGTTCGGATAAATTCTTACTATTATTTCCATAATTTTTTTTGCGCGATTAAGGGGTTTAGCACATTTACTTTTCGAAATACAGGGTGTTGAAATTTTGAAAACTTGAATGTTTCAATTCGATAACTTTGAAATGGATGGATTGATTTGACATTTGGCAGGTTGTTTTTAAATGTAAAAGGGCATATTTTGAAAGAAATTGTAGTTTGTGCAACTAGTGTGGATATGATGGCCATATCGCACGAGGACGAAGTTTGAGCACGACGCCGTGGGCAGAAAGCTCAATCGTTCAAGTACGATATGGACAATCCACACGAGTCGAGCAGCATATTTTTTCTACGACCAACTCAAGAAAAAATCTAGAAAATGAAAATTTCTATAAACTGTAATACTCATAACTTCAAATTCAACATTTTACAATTCAATTTTATGTTTCCACTAATTTTGTGGTAAACGTACAGTTCTTGAATGTCCAATTTGTATAATGCTACGGTTTCCTTTTTTAAATATATACAATGCTGTTATAAGTAGATGTTGCCAGTCGGACTCCCTCATGAAGGGTACTGTACCATTATCTATAATAATGAATATTCTGCTAAATATTTCAAACGTCTACCTGTTGTCGTTATTAATATCAAGCGGGAAATCGAGCCCGGATCTACCGCTTGAGAGTCTGGTTTGCTTACTACTCGACCACCGAGGAATATGCAAATCATTTATCTATAACGTCAAATGTATTACATAATTTTTTCTTCAAAGGAACTAAAGTTCCTACCGTGTGTCCCGCGACACGTTCTACCTTTTTTTTATTTGTGTCTTTACTCAAGTTTTATACCTAAATTGTACGGGTTTATCATTAACAAACGTGTTATTTCATGATTTTGTGTTTTTCTTACCTATTTGTAAAAACTAATGTCATTTTGTTTTTCATTCATTATCGGTAGGTATCGAAAACTACTGCTTTTCGACCACTTGTCTGAAAAATGGTATACTAGCGTCTGAAAACTGGTAAAACCTACTTTTTGACTATTAAAAGTCGCTACCAATAAATAATTACAATTCAATACTTCCTTTTCGTCTCAATCAATTCATGACACTTCAAAAAATGCATGTACGCCGGAAGAATTGCTTTCATGGCAAAAAGTAACCACTTTAATAGGGGCTCAATGTAAAAAACAGTTAGACGTCCGAAAACCGGTGCGATCACCCTATGCACATACATATGCTTATTGAACCAGTGGGGTTCGTGGAAATTTGCATGCCTTTGGAGGGCTCCGCCGCTCAAAAAGTTTGAGAACCGCTGCTATAGTTGAATGTGCATTCCAGAAGAAAATGGATTTTATTCATTTTTTGTCAGGTGTCCCCGGATGCAGGAGACATTTGTGACACTCTCCCATCAATACCGAATAATATTTCAGGTGGAGATGTTATTTTTCGGTATTAGTAAATTATTTTTAAATCAAAGATATTGTTTTAGATACAATTTCCGATAACAATGTTCAAGAACCTCTGGCTGGAGTCCAAAATGTTTCAACTACCAAATCAAAGTCCACTACTACGAACGAAAATTATAACTATTAAAGTGACCCTTTTCCATCTGCCAATATAGCAGGTACTTTTTTATTATTTTCTCAGGTGTATTTTTTTATTAAGATAATCATTTTAGATGAACGTCCAGTCCGTGCCTCGGGAGGTTGGATGAGAGAGGATTGAAGTGATCACTAATCTCTCATACAAGTTTTCGGGGGGGGGGGCTTTTTCCACCCGACACGGCGCGTCCCAATGGCTCATAGGGTGTCTCCAGCGCCAGAGGGTCCGAGCGTTTTTAAACGTTGTAAGGACTGCTCAGCGCCTATAAGGAAATTTAGATAAAGGCCCGGCTGCCATATACACGGAAAAGTTCCCTCAACTTGAAAGTATGAATGATGATTTTGACATAATGGAACAATACACAAAGTTCAAAACAAAGAATGGCACTCAAGAAATTAACAGGCGTATTATGAAAGTGACCCTGGATGGCACAATATCAACAGGTTAACAGAATAAGAAGTTAGGCAGCAGCCGAAAGCCTGCTCCTCATACAACAGACAAACGTGGTGCCAAACGACACTCTAAGAAAAATGTTGTAATATGCCCTACATGTTACTATAACTAGAGCGAAAATATACGAATCTAAAGGGACAACTAATGATACGGGCACGGCAAAGAAAGAAACACCTACGGCATTGTGGTCAACCAGGAAAACAGGAGTTACAAGGACATACTACAGTCAAGAAGGCAGTAAAGTCCACCGATATGGCAAACTACTTATCACGATGGATAGAGATGAGGAAAAAATGACCAGTTTGAAAACGCTCCTGAAACAATCTGACAATGATGTCAAGGTAAGGCAGCTGGGTGGAGAAAATAAAGAGACGCTGCATATAAGAGGTATGGATATGGAAACCACTAAGGAAGAAGTAGTAAAGTCCCTTACACAGACTCTGGGGACATGGAGTCCTGGAAATAGGATTAGCGAACTGAGGCCACAAGCGAACAACACGCTTGCGGTTACGGTTACCCTTGACAAAGTAGATGCTGATAGACTCATTGATGGAAAACGTATTAAAATAGGCATCGTCAGGTGCCTAATAGAAAAGAGAGTGAATGTCGCGAGCTGCAAGAGGTGCTGGGGATACGACCATGGCACCAGGGAATGTAACAAAGAAGCGATAAATGCTATAAATGTGGGGAGAGAGACCACACATCAAGGGAATGCAAAAAATTAGAAAGATGCATGATATGTGAGGAGGACTACAATCATAGATATGGAAGCATAAAATGCCCCAAATTTAAGAAAGCCCTCAACAAGGCAAGAGCCCAAAAGATGGCAACCCCAGTAAGCGGGCAAGTTAATAGGACAACCGACAAAGGACCGTTACCGTCAACGACGGCCATAGAAGTGGTCAAAATGGACACTGAAAAGACATCGACAGAAAAGGCCGAAATGCCCGAGGAGAAGACACTCATAAAAGAGGATGGAATGGCTACGGAAACAAAACCAGAGACTGGGCTAGATCCGTACTGGGATGCCTTCGATAAGATCGCTGAGAGTGCATGTGCAATTGTTCGAGAAATAGAAGTCATGGGCAAGTCCCCCTACCCTCAACTTGTCCATAATTCACAATATGTACAAAAATATTCGCTCTGTTTCGATTGAAAAATGTTGACGCTGGCTGACTGAGAAATACCGAGGGTAAGGATTGACATTCGGTATCGAGTAGGCAGACTGCGAACAACAGAAGTAAAATTGGTGTTTTATTTTATATACCTTTTCCCGAAATAAGATATTCTGGGCATAGGAAAAGGACAAATACCACAGAGACAAAAAAGCATACTTTAGTGTTGAAAATATTGAGAAACCAGCAAGACCGTTACGTAAATACGGTTACTTTATTTGATAGACGAATATGCGATTATTTGAGAACCGAAAAATGACTTGGAATTGCTTTTTGTTGTTATGTATTTCGTGCTGTGGGAAGTGTTCACGATTTTTCTTCTTTTTCCGTTTTGTTCTCAAGAACCTTACATAGTAATGTATATATTGTAATATTAATGTATGTAATTAGCTTTTTTTGCTAAATAAAGATTTACTTTACTTTACCTTGCCCTTGCGCTGACAAACCGAATCATAAATGCCCCGAATCTGTTTCAGAAAAGAATAGGTCAAACATTTATGAATAATTTAAACTACTATCGTCATTACGTTATCAACGGAATTTCATCATTCATCATGTTGAATAAATACCGAAAAAAAGAAGCACCAAAAATCTGGGAACTTCCAGGAGGGCCAACACTTGTAATTACTTCCTTAGTGTTGATGTACAAAAAATAAGGTGTGTCGCGAATTTTTCATATATACACTTGATGTAACAGATTCATTCATAAGAATATCTTTACAAAAGCGATCTTCTACTATAACAGTGGAAATAGATCGCCGTGGTAAGCACACCCTTGTTAATAAGTTGACTGAGGGTTGTTTGCAAATGGTACATGATCATATTTTATCATTTCCTGCAGTTGAGTCCCACTACTGCAGGTCTTCAAGTGAAAAAAATATTTGGACCCTACCCTCAACCTGTCCATAATGCACAATATGTACAAATAGCTATGCAAAGAAAAAAATATTCGCTCTGTTTCTATTGAAAAATACAAGTTTTTAAAGAATACAACGTGGGTTTCTTTAAGCCAAAGAAGGAACAGTGCAAGATATGTTTGGCACAGAAAAATATGACTGGAGAAGAGAGGGCAGCCAAGGAACAAACTTTCCAGCAACACTTGAGAAGAAAGGAATTGGCAGGTAAGGCTTGCAGTGCTGATAAATTGGAAGCAACAGACAGTTCTACTATATTAGCATTCAATTTTGATCTTGAAGCTGTACTCACAATTCCAAAAGGAACTGTAGGACAGATATTTTACTTGCGTAAGTTAGCTGTAGTTAACTTGACAGTTTGTAATATTGGAAATCAAGATGGCATTTGCTATCTATGAATACGTATTATGTAATACAGAAGTAAAAAAAGTTAGAATTATGTCAGATGGCTGTGGCGGCCAACAGAAAAATTCAAATGTTGCTGCTTTGTGAATGGACCTCATTTCTGTTCATCCTAGCTTGAAAATCATAAACCATACATTTTTCGAAATCGGACAAACTGAAATAGAATGCGATTCCATACATTCTAAAATTGAGCAGAAAGCTAAGCATGTTCTTGTATACATCCCTGAAGGTTGGTTGAAGTTAGGTGCAGAAGTTTTGATGATGTTTATGAATGACAAAGGTGTTAAAAATAAAATAAATTTTGAGCAAGAATTTCAAGAGATAAACTGCATGAAAAAATTTCGCGGGCGACCAAAAACAGTGGAGTTGACAAAATCATACCAATGGAATTAACCATTGCGAAGCCAAAATATCAAGATTTACAAACAATGTGTTCTGATTTGACAAAAAATTCAACACAGTTTTTACAAGACTCTAAAAGTTAGTGATGATGTTAGGGATAAATTACCAGAACCAGATGACAGCGAAAATACTGACTCAGATGAAAATTGAATCATTTTATTTGATTCGCATTTCTTCACATGTTCGCAAATAGAACTCCATTCTTGAACAGATTCTTCAAAACCTAATGGCAATAGTTCACTTTATTGATATGATAATTAAAGACTCCAAGCAATACTTTTAACATGATTAGTATTTAATATAAAACATACAAGTGTGAATTTAGCTAACGAACTTAAAATTATCTTAGCTGTATCCGATAATGCAGCAAATATAACGAGAGCAGTTTAAAATGGTACAGAGTGGAAGTGCTACGGGCACACTTTAAATCTAGTAGTTCCAGATGCGTTAAATGCCCAGCCTAATGTAATTGAAGTTGGAGAAGTAAAAACTATTTCTAAGCCATTTTAAGATAAGTCCAATAGCTCCAACAAGACTAATTACTTTCCAAGAATATGAGGGCAAACTCCCCAAAAGATTGATACAAGATGTGCTGACACGGTGGAGATTTGATGAGTTGGAGGAAGCTATACTGGATATTGCCTTGCCACAATCTACTATTCACGAATGGCGCATTATGAAAAAGATAAAAACTATATTAGAGCCGTTTGGAGATGCTAAAAAAACAATAAGTGGTTAGACATACCTTGTATCATCATTGGTAATTGTTATTATTTTGGATCAGAAGTTTACTGTAGAGAAGGTAAGGAAAAACACTATTGTGGATTTGGCCGAAATAATTTTGAAGAACATCGTTTCAACCGAAGCTGAAAAAACGACCCCAAAGCAAGAGAAAAAATTCTCAATTTGGTCTGCAATAGACAAAAAAGCTGCTGAAGAAGTAAGCATCCAGTCAAGAGCTCGACTTCAAAGGCAATAATCGAAGTCCGAAGAAATATGAAGGATGCTGTTTAAGATAAAAAAAATACCGTTTAGAATGGTGAGGAGAACATAAGTACATTTACCCACATTTGAGTCAATTGGTTAGAAGTAAGTTATATGCTGCAGCTACTTCTGTACCATATGAAAGCCTCTTTTCTAAAGCTGGTCAGATTGTTCGTGAACGTCGGTTAAGTGTATACGCTCACCATAAACTATTTAAGTTATTTCTTAATATTCTTTATTGTTTAATTTATCTTAGGATCCTATTTAAATTCATTTCGTGGTAATTTGTGGATTATCAATAAATATATTAACCCATTACAAATTTGGCTCCCAACGTGGGACCCATAGTTATACGAAGAGACTTATTGGAAATTTAATATTTTTATAAAATTCGAATGAAACATTCGCATTTCTACTTTGCTTTGTTCTACTGGCTTTGTTCAGTCCGTCTTTTTTTACACATTCACTGCATTACAGCATAATCCTTCCTCGACGGAGTCAAAGACTACGGAGCAATATCTTTCAATGAGGAACAGTTCCGACAACTTATGGAGAAGATCTCTCATACGAACGTCACGACGATGACGCCCAGCACAGGCAGTTTCAGCCACAGGATCCAATGGCAAAAGATGTCACGATACCGTCGACACGTTCACAACCACCATATCAATATATAAGGAGATCGAGAAAATAAGTGACGCCGACGCACTTAAAGGTTTATCCCCACTCCTCACCACTAGCGCTTCACAATGGTGGCGCGGGGTAGAAAACCCAGCGACCAATTGGGATGATACCACTCGACTAATCAGAGATGCATTCTTGCCCACCTGCGTATAAAGTGTATCTCGACATATTTATTCATCGCTAAGAGCCTATCGCCCCAATCAACGATTTCATATGCAGAAAGAGAGTACTGTTGGCACCAAACTGTCACGACGAGAGAACAAGATTCAACATGGTTGATTCGATGTGCTCTTTCGACAATTTACTGGAACAAGCAAGGAAAATTGAATATATTCAACTGGAGGAAGCAGTGACCGCTGGACCACCCAGTGTACACGAGCAAGAAGCCTAGGTGCTTCTACTGCTTTTTTAGAAGGCATTGCGGCTGCGCCGATTTGCAGTTATAGTATTCTGCGCATGCGCCTAATTAACGTCGACAATACGCGTAACGACGTTATTTCTAGATGGAATTTTTCATTATGGTCTATGATTATAATATTGAGTTTATTATTGAGATAGGATTGGTTGAGTTAATAGTCGCATGTTAAAAACAAATGATAGTATTTTGACAGTAGTCAAAATGAAAGTTGAGAACGTATTCCAATTCAATTCCCTCATTGAAGTAAAATATCTTGGGGTTATCCTAGACCCAGGCTCAACTTGGAACCGACACCTCCAGCACGTGATCAAGAAAAAAGAGGTGGCCTTCATGGTTGCCAGACGCACTTATGGTTGTCATTCCCAGGATCACATATGCATCTCTGGTATGGTGGCCAAAGATCAGACAATCCTCTGCTATGCTAAAACTAAGCAAGGTCCAAAGACTTGCATGCATTGGCATTACAGGGGCAATGAGGACCACTCCTACAGCGGCACTGGAGACAATGCTAGACCTTCCTCCGCTACATTGTGTCATAATGTGCGAAGCAAGGGCAGCACTAACCCGACTGGAAAAAGCATCAGACCATGACGCGGCACATGGGAGAGGACACACAGAGATGAGGCATGTGGATGATGACATTTTCAAAATGCCAACAGACCACATGACCACCAAATATATCTTTCGCAAGAACTTCGAGATTGTCATCAAAGATCGAAAGGAGCTTGAGGAAGAGAACGCACCACCACTTAGTAGAGCGAATGAACTGAACTCAGATGAACGGACCCGAACCTGCTGTGGGCATCCCCAGATGCTTAACGAGGTCATGGTTAAAAGGGTGGTTGAAAGAACAACACAATAAATACTGGAAGAACACGACCAGGCAAATACATGGGAAGAAATTCATCGAAAACCATCAGAAAAAGTGGCGAAAGAACTGCTCTCAATGAGCAGGAACAAACTACGCACCATAACGGGGCTACTTACGGGACATTTTCCCACAAAGGAGCACCTAAACAAAATAGGGCTGTACAACGGACACCTTACATGCAGAAGATGCAAAAAGGATACCGAAACAGCTCTGCATGCATATACTATGCAACTGTGAGTCGCTGGACCACAGAAGGCAGGAACTGTATGGTAGACCCCAAATGACTCCAGAAGATTTCTAACAACCAACCAGCAAAGAACCTGTATGAGCTAATACATGGAACGAAATGGCTGAATAGGTTGTAGTCAGAACACTAGGAGTATCCTCAATAAGCCCAGGAGGCTGAGGTGGTACCGGCGAAGAGACGGCTCCAGTGGAAAAAAAATTCCTTCATTAATTTAGACGATGAGGAATTATTGAATCGACTCCAAAATGTACATCTGTTACCGGGGATGTAAGATGTCCTACTGTACGGTGTCGAAAACAATGTTCGTTGCAAAAACGGAGGACTGGTATTTTGGGACATATTTTTTGTTGTACTAGGTGTAAGATTAGGATTAGTGTAGTGAAGGGAAATTTTTTGAAAACTCAAGTGCTAATTCGTACAATTTGATTTGATATGGCAGTGGGTATGTGAAATTCGGCCGGGGTCCAGTGCCATCTAAGTTGGTTGTAGCAAGACAGTTGTAGTGCAGTACTACCGTTATTTTAGAGACTATGTTCGTGGAAGTTAATTGAGAGGAACGATCTATTTTTATTTGGTATGTATATCACTGTAGCTACTAACGAAAAATCATCAATTCAGATTAGATTGGATTCATTTCAGTAAATTTGGATTTGTTTCGAGCTACACCACTTTTTAGATATCTGTTAGTTAAATTTGATTAGTTTTGATTCCTTGTACTACTTTAGTAGCTACTTTAATTTCTTTGCATTTTTCAGGTGGAGTCATCACATCATGCAAGTCGATGAGTCCGTGTTGACCAAGCGAAAATACAACAGAGAGCGTTTGATTCCAGAGCAGTGGGTGTTTGGTATCTATTATGTCACTGATAAAAGTGGCTATGTAGTTTTTGTAGCAAACCGAACAAGTAGTGGACTTTGGATTCAATAATTTACCGTCGCGTATTGCCGGGCCGTGAGATATGGACCGATTGTTGGAGAGGATATAGTGGCTTTAAGAATCTGGGGGGGTATCTCCATATACATTTCATAAGGAGGTTAACCACTCCAGAAACTTTGTTGATCAGGTAACGGGAGTGTACACTAACCAAATCTAAGGCCACTGGTCGTGCGCTCTTTCGACAATTTACTGAAACAAGCCAGGAAAATTGGACATATTCAACAGGAGGAAGCAGTGACCACGGAACCACCCAGTGTACCGAATCCCAGAACGAGCACGAAGCCTAGATGCGCCTACTGCCATTTTACAGGACATTCGATAAACGAATGGCGAAAGCGCCAAGCCGCTAAAGGAATTAGCACCGAAGCCCATCACAAACAGGTACCAGCGAAAATCTCCTGTTAAGGATAGGGCAAACAAGGGTTTTTCCGAAACAACTGCCAGGAGTGTTCAAAAAGTCTCGTCCCGATGTGTCAGCCCATTCGGCCCACTTCTACAGCCTGAATACGTTTATCGAGCTCACAACCCAAGTGCACTTACGACACAAGTAAAAATAAATGGGGTTAACTGCCTCGCTGACATAGACACAGCTACAAGAACAAGTGTAGCTAGCGCATCATTGTACGAGCATTTAAAACCACGGCAGACATGCGACTTTAAAATATAAATTCCAAAAACCGATGATTTTGGGTCGGTTTTGCTCTCTTCTTCTACGACTTCTGTTTCGACTTCTTGAGTCTCTCTGCTGAACTTGCTACAGTTTGCTTGAAAAGTTTTTTTTTTCTGCCGTTTTATTTAAATAGTTTCATATATAGTTTATTTTATTTTGCTAGTGTGTAAAAGTTTAATTGGCCGACCGTCCGAGATTTTCTGGAGTAAGTAAGAAAAGGAATTTGTAATATAAAAATTACAGGGTGAAGCATAAGTAAGAACGAATAATATATTTTATTCAGTTTACAGTACGAAATTGAATTCCGATAACAGTGTGAAAATTCTGATTTGTTGAAAATTTAATACCGATAAATTAGCTCCAATGTTAAAATGTAATATACCTGGAAATGTTATTGTCACTTTGACATCGATAAAAAAGGTGCATCATTTTTAATGGATAAAAACTTCTCTTCCTCAATATCTAGTAAGCGGACATCACTTTTACACAATGACAATGAGTCGCAAGTTTGGTTACTTATTATTGTAATTATTGTTGCTCATCCATATATTCTGTCGTTAATTCATCTTGCCAAAAAACACTCAAGCTTTTCTTTTATCGGATAAATTTCTCTTCAACTCAAAGTTTTGCCAATCCCTAAATTTGCTCGAAAAATTGACATTAGATAAAATCGCTCCACCTTCGGTGTCGCGATTTTATCATGTCAGTTTTTCTCGTAAAATTAGTGGTTGGCAAAACTGTTTCGTTGCAAAGA
The DNA here is from genome assembly GCA_910591675.1 of Galerucella calmariensis. NCBI lineage: Eukaryota > Metazoa > Arthropoda > Insecta > Coleoptera > Chrysomelidae > Galerucella > Galerucella calmariensis. The sequence continues at coordinate 12,860 of CAJUYG010002701.1, read as the reverse complement.
GAAATTTATCCGATAAAAAAAAGCTCTTGTGTTTTTACTGTTGACTAATTGTTTTACTGATAATAATTATTTGTTTACAATTTTTTTATTAGTGTTTCCTTTTAGTAAACATTTTTTTTAGCATTGGTTGAACGCTTAATACACGATACCATTTATATTGGATATTGAATTTTATTTTTCGGACTTGCACTCTTATACCTATTGTCCTATCCCAAGTTACGCAAATAAATTATAAATTTTGATCGAAGCTTTGAAATTTAAAACTGATCGTGTGACAGATAAGAGGCTGTTGCCACGAGCTGTCCAACTTTCAGCCGGTTATAATTCTGTTCTCTCAAATTATTTTCAAACCGAGAATCTATCTGAAAGGTTTTGCATCGAGGGTGTCCAAAGTGACGTGTCTAGTTGGTAAGATACTGGTAAAAAAGAACGTCACAACACATTGAACGATATTTTTGTGTTCAAGGTGGAATCTTGTGTCTCTATTTGTATGTGTTCATTTCTATTTCCAAATGGAGAAAGAGAATATTATAATAAGCCTTATGTGAGAACAGAATTTTCATGAATATTTGATGCCCTTACTTTATAGAAAAAAAAACATATAAGTGACATATCAGTTACTAGTCTAACACGTGTTATTTCGAACATACAACGTAGACTACTATTTGAAGAAAATTGGATTGGCAAATATTTGGAACATAACCAATTAACTATTTCGAATGAAGCAAGATAGCTTACTCTCAGATTCAGAACGATTTGGGGTTTCTCTTTATGCTGTGTTCAATTGCAAAGAAAGAATACTGAATAGAGTATTAACACTAATGAACATTTATATATTTTGGCCAACAACACCTCAGGAAATAATGACTATCGTAAATCAGTTTGAAGAGAGGTGTGGTTTTCCAGGTGATGTTACAAACTTTGAAAAATAAAATCGTAATTTACACTTGTTTCAGGAGTCTTTGGTGCTATTTATTGAACCAATATAAAGTCTAAAACCCCTGAAAAGCAGCAGGAAAGTTATAGAGATAAAAACTCTGATAACAGTATCAAATTGCAAGCAACTGGTACATCCACTGAAGGGATTTCCAGGCTCAGCACATGACAACAGGATAGATATTTTTAATCTTCGGTTTATTTATCAAATATGAGATCAAATACAGTTTTTACACGACTGGAAGTTATAGGGATAAGCAGCTCTTATCCTGAAGCATAAAGATGCAATATAATATAGTATGAACAGAGGCCACAAAATATTGGCGATGACGCTAAACATTGAAAACAAAGAAAATTCTAGCACATCTGAGGAAGAGACCAAAATAACAAACATAAGTAGAACACCAGCTCCTGCGGCCAATGAATGTATTGAAAGCGAAGAGCCATTAACACCTTTTCAAGAAGTAGCCATTTGTTCGAATATTGAAAGCGTTGAAATGTTCAACTCTTTGGACAGCAAAGAAGAAAACACCCGCCGACAATCAATCTCTTCAAACTCCAGCTCAAGTTCATCATCTAGTTCCTCCTCATCAACTTCAGGTCCTAGTTCTTCGTCTGCAGGTCCATTAAATGGTTAGTTAATAATATTTTAGTTGCCCTTTATTAATTGAACTTTGCCATCGTTTATTCATATTTTTAATTTTGCCAGGTTTTTTTGGACACTTCCAATAAAAAAGGTTGAGCTTGTTTAAAAAAAAACAATTTTTTTAACAAGCTCAACCTTTTTAAATTAAATTTAACTGTTTAGCTATACCTATATTATTGTTTTCAGATGCTGAGAATGATCAAGATGAAGAAAGTGAACCTGAACCATTTTCGTCAGGTTCTGAATGTGATAGAACATATCAGCCTCCCACTAAAAAAGCTCGACGAAGAATATTTAGTTCAAGCTCGTTAACAGCTTCTGAAAATTTACAGCAAAACCTAGATCTTCCAGCTGAAAGCGCTACTGATGAAGTTCGGCAGATACCCAGATCTCGAAAAAGATCTGCAAACACAAGGCGTCCTATTATCGCTAAGAATCTCAGAAATTTAGGGCAAGAATACGTATCGGTCTCAAAATCAAAACGAATTATTGAAGCTCGTAAAATGGGACCATCCTGTGGAGATCATTGCCGATTAAAATGCAGGGACAAAATACCACAAGCAGCTCGACAACTGCTGTTTGAAGGGTATTGGGGAATGGGATCGCTTGAGCGCCAAAGAGAGTTTATTGCACGAAGTATGACAGAAATTATTCCTAAATACCAGTACAAGAAAATAAATTCAAACAGAAAATCTAAACATTCCTTTACTTTTGATTTGGATAATGCCAAAGTTAAGGTCTGTAAGATATTTTTTAAAAATACCCTAGGAATAACTGATAGACCTATAAGGACAGTGATTAGTAAAATGGACAGCAAGGGAATCTTAGTTGGAGAAGAAAGAGGGAAGCACAAAAAACATAAAAAAATATCTGATACGCTGATAGATGGCGTAAAAGATCACATCAATAGTATTCCTCGAATAGAGAGCCATTATTTAAGAAAACAAACGTCTAGGGAATACATTGATGGTGGAAAAAATTTAATAGATTTATACAATGATTACAAAAAGAATTGTAATGAAAACAATTTACAGTTCGTTAAGTTACATACCTATAGAAAAATTTTTAATTATAATTTTGATATTAGTTTCTTTATACCGAAAAAAGATCAATGCGATCAATGCACCGCATATAAAGTGGCAGAAGAAGAAAAAAAGAAGGAGCTAGAAGAAGAATACAACCGACATTTACAAGAAAAAGAAAAAAGTAGAGAAGAAAAGCTAAGAGACAAAGAGTTAATTTCCGAAGAGTTTGTTGTAGCTTGCTATGACTTGCAGGCTGTAATGACTATACCTAATGGCGAAGCATCTATCTTCTACTACAAATCTAAAATTAACTGTTTAAACTTTACGATATGCGAACTAGGTGTAGATCAAACGGAATGTTATTTTTGGGACGAGTCTGACGGTCAGCGTGGAGCGAATGAGATTGGCACGTGCGTTTTACGTTTTCTTCAGAAAAAGTCGGCAGTAAGCAACTTGGATATGGATTGTGTTTTCTATTCTGATAATTGTTGTGGTCAGCAAAAAAACCAATTCATTATTGGAATGTATATTTACGCCGTTAAAAATCTTAAATTCAAATCGATAACCCAAAAATTTTTAATTAGGGGGCACACCCAAAATGAAGGGGATGCTGCTCATTCCATAATTGAGAAAGAAATTAGGAAAACAAAACGGTCTGGTCCTATTTACGTCCCGGCGCAATATGTAACTGCTATAAGAAATTCAAAAAAACGTGGCAATCCTTTCAACGTTAATGAACTATCTTATGCTGATTTTACTGATATCAAAAATTTAGCAAGCGTTTCATTGAAGAAGAATGTTAATGGAGAGGTAGTAAAATTATCAGATATTGAAGTAATAAGAATTGAAAAAACTGCTTATAATGATATCCAAATATTTTACAAAACATCTTATTTTGATAACAACTATAAAGAAATAGCTCTGCAAAGAAATTTTCAGCGTATTTGTGATCAGCAAAATTTAAAATCTTTATATCAAAAAAAAATTAAAATATCAGAACGTAAGAAAAATGATATACAAAGCCTTATTAACGCCAATCTCATTCCTCAGTTCTACCATTCCTATTATAATAATATTTTGAAAGAATAAGATGATTAAGCTTTGTAATTTACCGCCTTGAAAATAATTTTTGGAATTTTGGTTTTTTGTTTGTTTAACCTCCTGTTTAGAATTTAGTAGTACCTATGTAAGTTTCGTTCATATTTTTTTAACTGTTTCTGTGCAGAATTTAATAGTAAGTTTTGTTAATATTTTTATATCCACATTTCTAATAAAAACCACAAAAAACGTTAATTTTTATTATCTTTTATTTCACAATGTACTCCAAAACTAATAATAGTGCCTAGCAAAACATGTCACTATTAGCAAATATTTTCCAAATCTTTTAAAACAAAAATGACACTAAAATTAAAAACCAGTTTTAGCTTAGGTTCTGACATAATATTTTAGAAGATTATATCAGGTGCAATATTTAGCAATAGAAAACATTGCAAATCATGATTAATATTAACGAAAAAACTCCCATACAAATTATATTAACTTTTTGAAATTATCCCTAAAATTAAAACCGCTCTGCTGTAAAATTGTAAATTTGCCATAGTGTCACTTTTGTTTTCAACGTGCGATATTATTGTTGATAATTATTCTAATGGCATTTAATTTTGCTGGGAGCTCACGAATTCTGGGATATTTGATGATGTCACTGAACATAATTATTTCAGAAAATATATTCTAATAAATGAATATCATTCAGTTGGTGATAAGGCATACCCATAACATTGCTGGAATAAGTAATGTAAGAATTGTAACAATAAATACATTGGCCATACCAGTCAAAAATTAAAATGTCGTTCAAGTTTACATAAAAGTGATTGTAGATTACATCCCGAAAGATGTGCATTAGCAGAATTTATGAAGACCACGTTATGGATTTTGAATCTGTTAGTATTTTAGACATAAAAACAAATACTGAAAAAAGACTTTTCTTAGAAACGGATCACACATCCCAAGAGCCTTATACTATTAACAAGAAGAGTGACCATAAGAATCCTAGAATTCGCTGTTCGGGGATGTTTACACATCAGACGAATATCACCCATAAAGTTATAATAGTAGTGATAGTGATAGTAGCTTACTTTCTGAAAGTTTCAGAAAAAGTAAACGCATGAAAATGAAAGAAACCAGATCATCTGGTCAAGGTGAGTTTATGATTCACTCAAAACTGTGTACCCAAAATATTTCAAGATCCAAAACTATTTACCAAACTTTTTTTACAGATATACACCGGCCCAGAACGAGTTCAATATCGCATTCAGCAGAAAATGAAACTACGAGTATATCTGCCAGGAAATCTTGCAGCACGATTCATATCACAGAAGCCATTGAAGATGTCATTTATCAGTTTCGACTGGATGAATCTTCTTCAGAGACCGAGGATACCTCACCCCCAATAGGGGACTCTATATGGGGACCAGTGCGAGGCAATAACCTGAAACACTTTCCCTGTTCTGGAAACAAATCGTTGTGCAGAACAATGCAAGACACAAAATACTCTACCAAAGTCGAGAATAAAAACATGGGCCAATACCACATCAGACGAAATAGAGAGATTTTTTGGAATCATTATGTGGATGGGGTTGTTTCAGTTACCAAGTATCGAATCGTACTGGACGACATCATTTTTGTATTCAACTAAGATCAATTCATTGATGAGCGAAAAATAGATTTCAACTATCACTGTGCGTAAATTGCTTTTTTAAGATTCACAATGTTACCTTAAAACAGAGCCGGACCTGGGGCGTGGCGAAGGCGGCCACGGGCGCAAACGACCTAGGGGCGCAAATGTGTTCCATTTTGAATGGAGATTTCCTTTTTCTTGACTATCAATTCTATATCTCAGAGATGATTATGGTGATTTTGAAGATAAATCTTTAAAATCGGAAGGTCTCATGAAATCTAGTCCATATTATAAGAGATATTTACAATTGACTAATTCAATAAAATTAGAAAATTCAGGAATCGACGAAAATATGTATTATAATACCGAGCTTATGGATTTGATATTATTCAAATACTTGCCTCTTTGTCCACTATGGAGTGCGCTGATGTTAACGGATCAAGGCTCTATAAGCAATTCAATAGTGGAAAATTATTTTGGACAACTAAAAAAAATAAGATTGGGTGGTTCTAGAAACATAAGATTGGGTGGTTCTAGAAACTTAAGATGTTCTCAGTTTGTACGTAAATTAAGAGAGGACATAATATCTTTGAAAATTGAAAACAGTTTGAAAATTGGCAAGAGTCGGCTAACCATAGAGGACCCATCTGAAGAAAAATTCTCGAAAGAGGAATGGAATAAAAAACCAAAAAAAAATACAGGTACCCATTTTGAAGGAAGTCTCCTTAAATTTATTGAGAAAGAACCGAACAAACCAGTTAAAACCGGCATAATTTTTCCTGAAGATGATGATGAATTACCTCTTTGTGCATATTGTAGTCACGGCATTGTCGACGAGCTTACAGATTGGATAAAATGCGATAAATGTGAGAAATGGATTCACCAAAAATGTGTTAAACAGGAGAAAAGAATATTTAGCGGAACCTTCATTTGCCAACTATGTTTGCTGCATTACAAGGAGTCAATAACTAATGAACATGTTTTTAGTATTGCATCCCAATGTAGAGCGTTCTTAAATTCGTTAACAATAGAAAATGAGACAAGAGAAAAGTTAGAGTTAAAAACTCGTGAGCAAGGACAATGTCAAAGATGGTTCGATGAAAGAAAAATTAGAGTTACTTCATCTAATTTTGGGCGAATATGCAAAGTGCGAAATGATTCTGCTTATTCTAATATTATAGATACAATCATTGAACAAAAATGTATTAGTTCAGCTGCAATCAAACATGGAATTGAACAAGAGAGTGTAGCAAGAAATGAATATATCAGATCTACAAGCTCTTATTGCCGGCAAGCGGGACTAATTGTGCACAAGGATTATCCTTTTCTGGCAGCTTCTCCGGATGGTCTCGTCGGTTCTGAGGGGATCATCGAAATAAAATGTCCTTACACTACACGACATCAAGATCCTTCGAACGTAAATTTTGATTTCCTCAATCGTGATAACACCAATATTTCTTTGAATCATAATTATCATTACCAAATTCAAGGTATTCTTGAAATTACCGATAGAGACTGGTGTGATCTGGTAATTTTCACTTTTCAAGGGTCTGAAAATTGTACGGGTTTCGAGGAATAGAAGTTTCTGGAAAATTATGATCAAGAAGTTAACTAGCTTCTATTATTTCTACATGTTGCCTACACTCGTATTGCCCAATAAGTTATTGCAGAGCCGGACCTAGGGCGTGGCGAAGGCGGCATTTGCCACGGGCGCAAAATGTGTTCCATTTTGAATGGAGATTTCCTTTTTCTTGGCTATCAGTTCTATATCTCAGAGATGAAAAAAAGTTGTAAAACATCTCCGAAAATGATGCGTGACATATGTATAAACTCTCCTCCCACTTCTGCGGTAATTCCCTTGTAATCGGTTGCTAGGCGACGTGATCACGTGATATCGTTAAAACAGAATTTTTTTTATCGTCGTGTCGACTCGTGTGGCATTTACCGTTCGCAGTGCATACTCGTCGAACCTCGTACTCGTGTTTCCACTAGTCAGGCCAGTGATACGGTGCAATTCTCTTACCGTCTTGTGTTATCGCGTCAGGAATTTATTTTTGCTGGAAAGAAAAATAGTTCTCGAACCGGTATGTTTGACAATTTTCAATTTTCTGGTCATATTATTCATTAGGATTTTTTATTTTCAGTTTGTTATAACCATATGAAATGCCTCCGAAAAAATTATCAGGATCACAGTTTCGAAAGATAAGAGATCAAAAATTATCTGAACTCAAAAAAACACAAGTGATATCTCAAGTTACTTCAAGAATGAAGCGGTTAATGTCCTGACAAGAAGTGATTCCACCAATTCCGCGAATGACGCCCATGTTGCAGAAAGTATTCCTTCTACTTCAACTGAAAGTACCGCACAAATAGAACTGAACTATTCTATTCCAGACAATTCAGATTCAGATTTAAGGCTTAAAACAAAAGAGTTAATTCACATTCTTTTTAACTGAATTTTCTGTGTGTAATAAATAAAAATAACAAACATTCTTGTGTATCCATTGTAATACACACAGGCTGTTTATGTTGACATTAGCTAATATTATAACTATAAACCACATGTATCAAAACTGATCATAGTATTTCACACTTTTTTAACAGCGTGTATCAAATGTGGTCGCGGTCTCAAAATATCCCAAAATTTGAAATTACATGTTTATTAAGCTTCACCGATATTCAGTACTCTATTTAAAGTTAAAATTTACCAAAAAAAAATAGTTGGGTTGATGGGTCTATTTCGAAAAAATGACATCTGGGGTCAAAGTGTTGAACTGTAAAAATAAAAATTTCACCCTGTATAATTCCTAATTGACCATACATTATTTAGTTTGTTGGAATCGGTTCATCAAGAGGATTTCAAAAATATGCAAATATACAGGGTGTATCATTAAAAAAAAACAACACCGACTATGGCATACTTGCCTGAATCACCCTGTTAATTTACATTTATGTTTACATAACGCACAACTCAATTCAAAAGTTGACGTGTCTCGGCATTTTTTATAATTTCCTAAAATAATGACATAAAGAATTTTATTCCATAAGTGGTTTCCACACTGTATATCCTTTATCGTTACTCTGATAATATTAATGTTACATCAAAAATCGTTAACACTTACCTCAATGTAACGGCTAACATTTCAACTGGTTGTATACAGTGTCTCATTTTTGTATTTTGTCTTTGAATAGAGTCCTTCAAGCGTTCATGTAGTTCATCAAATGATGATATAGACATGCGGAGATAATTGAAGAATTTATTATTATTTTTCCGTAACTCTTCAAACAGGGTATAGAATGCACCAACCTCGCACCTCATTTCATTTATTGGATGAACCCAGTAAACACGAGTATGTTTACGTTCCTTTCGACGGCGGTGTAATAGCCACATTGTAATACTTTTGCATATGCGATCCATTCCACTTCACTTCACGACGATCGAAGGAAAACTAACTGGACGTTCGATGAGAAAACGTAACGCGTGCAAGTAAGCATGTCACGGACAAAAGTAGTTCGAATATTTTCCGTACGTCCGAATCCGAAACGAGTCTGATTATGATTATAACGTCTATTTGAAAGAGGATTTTGGAAGAATATTTTTAAAATATATGGCACAAAAAATTAGTAAATTTCTGTTGCTCAAAAATAAATTTGAACATTTAAAACATATGGGCTTATTCTGTACAACTATCCCTAACAGCTGTAAACTTAACATCGATGTAGTTAAAATTGCGATGTTAAATCAAATTCAACAGCGCGGTTAAAAATCGTATTCTGAACAGACCGATGTAAAAAAAAATTTGACAGCGCAATATTACATCGTAGTTAACTTAACTTATATTATATTGTGTAGTAGAATTTTAGGTTATCGTTATATTATTTATTAGTGGGTTTATTCAGGTTTATTTATTCATCATTATTATTTAAAAAATGGATGAATTTGCTAACACATCGTCATCATGTGAACAGTGAGTACTTAGATAATATAATTTGTAAAATAAATTATTAAACATTTAACTATTGTAGACAAACGAAAAAACGAAAAAGAAAGACATCAGATGAACAGTACGAATTATATTTGAATGAAATGGAAAATGACTATGTCTTTAGAAGTGGAACAATTAACCCAACTTTGGATGAAAATTACCTAGAAAATAAGTGGAAATCACTTGTGAATAAATTAAATGCAACTGGTAATGGACCGCAATTGCCTGTGGAAGAATGGAAAAGGGTATTTTTGTTTAAAAACTGTTTATGTATGTTACAAATGATTTAATTTTCAGAGGTTCAAGGATTGGAAGAACTCTACGCGCTCAAAATATAGAAAAATCCAAATACGCAGAAATGCAACAGGTGGAGGTCCACCATCCAACATAAACTTAACAGCACTTGAAGATAGGGGTTTATCTGTTTGGGGAAGGGTTACAGTCACTGGATTTGAAGGTGTTGAGGAAGGTGGACCTCCAATAAGTCTCAGTGCAATGATGCCTGTTGTGGATCAAGTAGAGCTTACAGATGTAGAAGAAAATGTTGCAGAGTTTCAAGTAATTGATGAAAATGATAGCCCACTGTATCAGATTGGTGATATAGAAAATGTTGAAAACAAAAAAATCAAGATAAAGGAAGACAAGAATAAACCTAGGCGACCACCTCCTCTAAATGAGGTAGCAAACAATATTTTGGACGCATTTAATAAGAGCATAAAGCCAAATGAAAACATTGCAGCATCTATCGAAAAATTTGCAGAGACTTATAAAGCTATAGAGACTGAAAAATTAGAAATCGCCAAAAAGAAACTAAATTTTGAAATTGAAAAATATAAGTTTGAGCACCCGAACTTCAATTTGAAGGATTGATATTTTTTGTACATGTCAACCCTGTTTTTATTTATTATTATCTTATTTTTTTAAAGTTTTAACTAAAGAATTTTTTATTTTGTTAAGTAATAACCAACGAATTATTTATTTTGTTATTAAAACAATATTGTTCATTTTGTTATAAAAACAATATATTTTAGTTTTGAATAAAAATTTATTTAAAAATTACAATAAATTGTTTAAATAATATGCCCTAGCTGCTCGGCCAGCTTCCAATAAATCATTGTATTGTATAATTCCTGCAACAAAGCAAAATAGTTTTCATAAACTGTTCAATTGAAAAGTTTGAACTGAAATTCTTACCAATATTATCTCCAAATAATTGTTCCTCTTGATTTTAATTGAGGATAAAATCATCAAGGGGCAGTCTGTGATTTATAGCAATATTGTGCAAAACACAACATGAATTAATAATCTTACCATCTTTTTCAGGTTTATAATGAAGTATTCTTTTTTTATAAAGACATCGGAATCTTGCCTTAAAAATACCATTAGTTCTCTCAATAACATTCCTTGCACTTTTAAATTGAGAATTAAATTGAGCTTCTGGAGTCCCTTCATTTGGATTATTGTAGGCAGTTAAAAGCCATGGTTCTAAAGGATAGCCACTATCACCTAAACATTTTTTTTTAAATAATGAGTAAATATACTTCATGTATACCTACCGATTAAAAATGAATGCCTATGGCCATTGGCATATTCATTCAGTAAATAATTCCGGGTGTTAGACATTGACCATATAGCTGAATCGTGAACAGATCCATTAGCATTTACTGCTAAGATTCTACATTCTGAATCTGAAATCTTTCAAACTATTAAGTAAAAACCAGCTTTTATTATTATTGAAATACTTACCAGCATTACATTTATAGAATGCTTTCCTTTTCTATTAATAAATACAAAAGGAGGATTCTGTAAATCAGTAGTTGGTGGTGCAACAATTTCCACATGGGTGCCATCTATTGCACCAATAATTCCTGGCAACCCCCACTTGTTGTTGAATCTATAAAAAAAAATATGTATTACGAAAATGTCTTGGAAGTTACACCACAAACTTTATAGCTATAAATAACCATTTTTACTAACCCAATCTTCACATTATTTTTCATTTCCATAGTAGTTGGAAATTTTATGATTTCAGGCATATAATGTTGTACAATCAATTCACTTATTTCAGTTACACATCTGCTAACCGAACTTTGGCTGATATTAGTCCAAGATGAGTTGCCTATGGGTATTTGGTAAGATCCATTTGCAAAGAAACTCAAGGTAGTGAACAGCTTAATAAAAAACTCCATTATTTATATTTTAATACATCAATAGATATAATAACTTCAATCCAAATGGTAAGGCGTTTGCATTTCCTGGATTATTTGCATGTGGCTCTAAGTAACCAATTAATTCCCTCACAATTTCTTTATTTAATCTGTAATAGGCAATGAAAAGGTCTTCCGGTATATCAAATGGATTTTGTGAATCACGTAATTTTTTTTTTCTATTCGCATATAATTCCTAGAAAAGAATTTCAAATTATAACTAATATTTGGCTTATTTTTTATTTTCAATATTGCTAATAAACACTTACCGTCGGTAATCTGCCTCATGTAAACCGTATGCCAAAAATGGGATGATATTGTTCATTTTGATTTATTTCTTGAAAATTATAAAACTTCAACTTATAACAAACAGTTTCAAAACACTCCTAACGTCGAATGTTTTGGTCGGCGTTATTTTAACAGCGAAAATGTTATTATACATCGATGTAAGTTACATCAAAAGCGTACAGAATAGCTTTTTCGTAACATCTCTCGACCTTGAAGATTTACAGCGCTGTTACCGCTAACATTCTTGTACAGAATAAGCCCAATAGATTGCAGCATAGGTACTTGGAAACAGTTTGTTGCAGTCTTAGGGTGTGTTCGGGGAGCACGCTATTTGCGCCAATTGGCGCCATCCAGTACTACTCTTCGTTCGCGTAACAATTCTATAGCACTATTGAGCGCTTGTGTGACGTCATTGTTTTTCGCCGGGCTACGTCATCACTAACGCAATGAAACGCAAACGAATGCAAATTACAAAGAGGTACATCAGCATTTAGCGCCATTTTGCACGACAAAGCTCCGTGAACAGTTGAACCACGTGTTCTGAGTCGAACATTGTTGATATTATTAGTTGTTCTTGTCGTTTTTTTTTTCTCAATATATTTTTTCAATCATCGAAATGCCTTTATTAAGACTGTACAATCCTGTGACACAAGAAACTACAGAAATTGTAATTACGGAAGCCGAGACGCAACGGGCAGAAACTGGTGAGTTGTTTGGTTTTTGTCGAATCACAAAATGATTACTTTTCTGTATTTAATTTATGTTTTTACACTCGGAAATATTGTAACAGTAAACTTATGATTTCTGTAATTTCTTAGACCTTGAATTGACGCAATTGTTGGAGCTATCCCAGGCCCAAGCAAGTCCAGTTTCCTCAATAAATATGTATTGTACGGTATCCGCCAAAATAAACAGTACCGAAACAGAGAGTGCTGCGTAAAAATGGTTCTAACAACGGAAGAAAAAGTTTTTTTTGGCAGAGCATTAAGTGGGAATTATAAACTTTACGTTCGCGTTCAGTTCGTCGTTGGCAGTTGGCAGTTCAGATTATAAACCAATCAAAACGAAAGTTATGCACCACGTGAGAAACGTCAT
>CAJUYG010002700.1:5770-23753 GCA_910591675.1 Galerucella calmariensis | reverse complement strand
TGATAATACCGAGATAATTTTGTCACAGAGGATGCTGGAAGCGTGTTGCTCGATCCCAAGGCCGCAGGCCGAGGGCTATTATCTTTGAGCAACACGCTTAAAGGATTATCTACGACAAAATTTTGAGTATTCATCAAAACCCGAGGAGTATTCGATAAGATAATTTTTTACTTTGTATATATATAATCTCAAATCCCTTCTACCACTCAGTGGTGTAGGGTGTGTTTCAGCTATTCTTTCGTCACGAAATTTTTCCACTCTTTCCTATTTTGAGCTAAGTCCTTCGCTTCTATCCAGCTTCTTCCTCTTTTATCCAGTAATCCAGCTATTACCTTATCCCAAGTTTTTCTTGGTCAGCCCCTTTTTTCATTTTTTTCAATTTTTGCTTTCCATATTCTCTTTACTGGTCTTCGTTCATCCATACGTTGTAAATGTCCCCACCATTGTAGTTGTCTTTCTTCTACAAATTCTAATGTTGATTGTATACCCAGGTCTTTTCTGATATATATGTTTTTCATTCTATCCTCTTTTGTTACACCTCTTACTCTTCTCAAATATTTCATCTCTGTCGCCTGTATTTTACTTTTTTGTTGTCCTGTTAACACCCATGTTTCACATCCATATGTAAGTATTGGTCGATATATTGTTTTGAATACTTTTAATTTCGTTTCTTTAGATATTTCTTTTTTGTTAATAAATTTTGTATTCATGGCATAGTATAGTTTGTTAGTTTTAACTATTCTATTATTAATATCTGCTTCCTGTGTTCCGTTTTCGTCTACTATTGTTCCAAGGTACTGAAAATGTTCAACCTGCTCTATTTTGTCTGTATCTATTCTCACATTTATTTCCTCTTTGTTGTCTCCAATGACCATAACTTTTGTCTTGTTTTTGTTTATTTTCATGCCCATGTCCATCATTGCTGCATTCCACACATTTATGTTTTCTTGTAGCTCTCTTTCATTTTTTGCTATTAATATGACATCGTCTTCAAATGCTCCTTCACTGATGTATACCCTGCACAATCGTAAATGTCCCACACATACTTTTTTACTTAGTTTTGTGCATTTCTTTATGATCTCATCCATGTAGATAATAAATAACAAAGGGCTTAGGCTCCCTCCCTGTCTTAGTCCCATATTTGTAGTGAAGTTTTCTGACATATTGTTATTTCTTATGACTGCGTTCTCATTTTTCTGTATTATTCTTATTATTTTTGTATTCAATCCCCTTTCTGTTAATATTTTCCACATTTTTTTCTCTAGGTACTCTATCAAAGGCTTTTTCTAGATCCAGAAAAGCCACGAATAATTTCTTTTTTTCCTGTACCGCTTTTTCTGTCAACTGTTTGATAGTAAATATGTGGTCTTGGGTACTCCTACCACTTCTAAATCCAACGTTTTTGATCATTTCTGATGTGATTTTGTCATATCCAGGGGCTTTTCCGTTTTTAAGTTCTGTTATAACCTGTTCTATTTCCTCTTCACTTATTTTCATTTCTGCATCTTCTTGCATACCAATTTGTACGTGTTTCTCTTTATCTTTTGTTTCATTAAGTAGTTCCTGATAATATTATTTCCATCTTTGCATAATTTCTTCGTCTTCCGTTAATATTTCTCCGTTCTTATTTTTATAAAGTATGTATCTCGCTTTTGTTCTGTTTTCATATTCTTTAATGCTTTATAAAAGAGTTTCTGATTTGCTTTGCAGTCTTCTTCTATTTTCTCTCCAAACTTTCTCCATTGTTCGCTCTTCGATGTTTTAATTAGTTCTTTTGTTTTCTTCCTTTCATCTTTATATTTATTATATTTCTCTTGTGTTCTATTCGATAAGTAGTTTTTCCATGCCATTTTCTTTTGTTTCACTTGATTTTTTATTTCTATTGTCCACCATGAAGTTTGTTTCATATTATTTTGTTTTATATGTATTCCATACACCTTTTTTGCTTTACTTAGGATTGTATTTTTGAAGTAGTTCCATTTATCCTCTATACTTCCGTTTTCTACTTCTTCATAATCAAGTTTTTTGTCTATTTCCTGTTCATATTTCAATGCAATTGCTTTATCTCTTAATTTATAGGTTTTTATAGATTCATGTTGCAGCTTCTCTCTTAATGTAGGTGGTTGACTTATTTTTTCATCGTCTTTAAATTTGGCTTCTACCACATAATGATCACTGCCGATTTCTGGTCCTCTCTTAACTCTTGTGTCTTTTATTGTATATTGATATTGTCTTTCTATTACTATATAATCTATTATCGACTTTTCATTCCTACTCTTTACTTCCCTTGTGTATTTGTGGATATCCTTATGCTGGAACCATGTATTAGTTATTATCAAGTTGTTTATTAAACAAAAATCGATCATTCTTTTTCCATTGTTATTTCTAAAATTTTCTCCGTAGTTTCCAATGACCGTTTTATATTCCTCATCTTTCAGACTAACTCTACTGTTGAAATCACCTATTATGTATAATCTTCCTTCGAATTTTTCTATTGCTTCTGTCAATTCATCCCAAAATTTCTGCTTATTATCAGCTTTATCATCTTCATTTGGTCCGTACACTACGATTATTGTTCTCTTCTGGTTTTTGTTCGTTTTAATTTCTATTGTCAGTATCCTCTCTGACCACGCTTTCCAGCTTTGTATCTGTGCTTCTAATTTCTTATGTATTAAAAATCCTACTCCTGCCACTGCTCTTCTTTCTTATGATACTCCGCTGTATATAAGTATATTATCTTTTGCTAGTTTTTGTATTCCTTGTCCTTTTTTCTTTGTTTCTGTTATTCCTAATATATCAATATCCATTTTTTCAAATTCTTCCTCTAGCTCTATTTCTTTTCCTGTTATGCTTTTTATATTCCATGTCGCTAGTTTCCATATCGAGGAGTTTTTTGTTTTCAAGTCTATTTCATTATTCTTCTTACTGTTCGTAATATTATTTTTATTATTCTTTTCATTATTGTTACTCATATGCTTGTCACTGTTATTGTAATTGTTTTCGTCATTGTCTTTGTCTCTACTAATGTCTATGTTATTGTTCTTTCTATCATTATTATGTTGGTTAATATTATTATTATTTTCATTTTTACTTAAATTTCGATTTTTCAAAATAATATTGTTACTATACCTATCATCATTACTACAATTATTATATTCATTACCATTACTATTACCAATTCTAAAAATACCCTTACAACTAAATTTATTATCTAAATTAATATTCGATGATCTTCTTTCTTCTCTTCTTTTTTCATCTTTGTCTTCTTTTCTATTCAGTTTTTGACCCCCTATCATTTCTAACTTTTATCAACTCGTAATACAGCGGTGATTGGATGAAATTTGACACATGACTTGAAATTAAGTAATTTGATTGGCTACTATATTCAGTGAAAAATTATCACCTCAATACACTGCAGGGGATTTTCTTGCCACAATATATCTATGGAAATTTGAAGAAACATTTTTTGTACGTTAGAAGTTATCGCGAACTTATTGAGCTTGAAATGGCACATGATATCGAATATATCTGATTGCTCCTGGCACCCTTCCAAATATATGTCATTTAAAGAAACGCTTGTTAACGTAGGGCAACTAAAATCGAACACAAAGTTTTATAGATATACTCTGTTCGCGAATTATGTATAGGTAAGTGTGAGATGGAGTATTCTAATTCGTTTATCGAATAAGTCAGGCTGAGGGTCGGTTTCATAAACTGTGAATTCAACCCGTGGTTACTCGACCTGGGGTTGAAACTCAACCCGCGGTTATAAAGGTTTCCGTTTCATAACAAGATTTTGGGTCGTTGTTGATCAACCGGAGATTTTTCACCTGCGTTGGCTATATTGTCTCACTAATCTCTAACAGCTTGCAACATACACCCTGTAGCACAAAAGCGAAGTACAAGGAAAATCTGCGGAATCTACGGTTGGACGAAGGGACGGTTAACCATCAGTTTGACTCCCGGTTGATGTTTATAATACGTATACTGCAGTTTGACCCCAGGTTGTGACTCAACCTTCGGTCAACTTGACATTATAATACCGACCCTAAGAGGGACACACTTTGCATTTCCTATGCTCACATATTTAAAAATGAATTTATTATATTTATGAAATAACTCTGGATCTTTATGAATACTATTTTATAGGGAAAGCGCCTTTGAGATCGGAAATGATTCACCATTTTTCTTCAAATTTCAACAAAAAGTTCAGTTGGAACCTGCCGTTTTCCAGGAATTTATGTGGAGTTTTTGAGAACACTTTCCGCTAATTCGTCATTAGACGATGTAATATTCTTGGAAGAAGTTTACTTATGTTCCAAAAATATTTTACCAAGATAAATGATACTTGTGTGTGACAAATGAAATGTGAAAAACACTAGACAACAAATGCTAGTCCCAGAATATTTTATGAAAATTATTCCACGTACCCACTGTTGGCCAGAAAAAAATATGGAAACACTTCTTCTCCACTTCACGTCTAGCTAAACAACTTTTCACAGCACACATTTCTACCATTATTGTTAATTTATTCTGAGTTTTTCTGGATGTGAACAATACCAAAGAGATTTTGCAAGGTTGATTTGGTTAGCATACTTCACTTTGTCTTTCTGAATTCCAGCTACTCCAGGAGCGCTATTCTGTAACTCGTTCCGGAAAGAAATTGGTATCGGTAAGACTCAGTTATCGACAGCCGTCGGTAAGTCGCATGTGCGTCATTCTGTATACCTTTTCACCTACCGATATCGCGAATTCGAATCGACAAGGATCGGTATGTCTACCGTGATCTCATGAACCCCTCGGTAACCGTTATCGATTTTCGTTGAAGGGAAATTTTCATTATTTGTTGATGTTTGGTTGCATTTGCGAATTATTTAAGTGAGTTTCCAATATTTGGAGAGTAACTATTTGGATTTGAATGGCTCTCCATGTACTTAATCAAATGATTCCTCTGAGCGATATTACAACGCTGAGTTTTGCTAGAACAAAAAACTCCTTTAAAATAATTAATCTCTGTATTTATCCCATCTTTGAGACTTAAAAAAATATGGAGAGATATATATGTAAACGCCTGATCAATTCTTCAATGCTAGTTGACTATATTTTGTAGTTGTATAAACATAAATTGTATCATTCATGCTAACAGATAAAATATAAGTCACTATCACTATCTATGTATAATAATATGACCCGACCTTCCAACCCTTGCACTCATCTTGGTAGAAAACACAAACTGAACCAAAATATAACCTCTAATCTTTAACTTCAGTTTTGTGTTTGTTTACAAATTTGACAGTTTCCCTCATCGCTCATTGGGCAAATGTACCGAGTCGAGTGACGTTGCCCCTATCTGTCTTATCTCTATGGTACTCCTACAGTTTTGAAGGAGTTTAATACGATAAAATACTATCAGAAAATA
The DNA here is from genome assembly GCA_910591675.1 of Galerucella calmariensis. NCBI lineage: Eukaryota > Metazoa > Arthropoda > Insecta > Coleoptera > Chrysomelidae > Galerucella > Galerucella calmariensis. The sequence goes on along the minus strand of CAJUYG010002700.1, from coordinate 18,334 downwards.
TGCAAAAATAAGTGTTAATTATATATTAATTTCTGTTGGAAATAATGCATTGTGTCTTTTTCATGTATCTCATATTTTCGTTCTGTTGTTATAGGGTTTGGTGAATGCAGTTTCCAGGGCCAAGCCAGGTGCATTAGCTCTGATTAATAAAGCTATCAAATCTATTTACGAAAATCCCACTTCTATATTCCTAACCACTACAGTGAATAATATACTTTTTGATGGAGTCGTGATAAAATGTGGAGTTACGGACTTTGCTGGTAAAGCAATTTGCTCTCAATTAAGAGAGTCCGGTAGTTTGGAGGTAGTGAATGAAAAGGACTTGGCGTTTTCTTTAATGGGATCGGTAAGTGCTGAGCCAGAGAAATTATATATAGGGCTGCCAGACAAGAATACAACAATGGAATAAAATAAAGAACGAGTGTCGGTTTTTATAATTTTTTCCAAAATGGGTTTGACTCAATTCTTATTTGGTCTACACATTTCGAGTAGTATTTCCATTTGTTCACCAAATTGTATTTGTGAATTTAGGATATGTGAATGACTAAGTATACTTAGATGGGTATAGGTAACGACATTCTAAGAAAATTATTGCGGACTTTTCAAGATAAACTGCCAATTTTTCAAGCACAGATGGATAAGTTATTGGTTGTTTTCATTAATACATTTGATACTTTTGATGGAGGGATTTGTTATTGTCCATGTATATCAAACCATAAATATAAGAAAAAATGTTACTGCATAACGGAGTTTCAGAATTCAACATTGATCTTTGGTGTAGAGAATGATGTGGAATAATGAAACTGTCTGATATGACACAAAGAATAATTTCTGTCTAAATATATAATTAGCGGACTGTATAAAAAAATCCAATCTTACCAATGTTATCGGTGAAATCGCTATAGGGTAAGATAGAGGAAGGAAAAAAGGTTATCAATTTCACCCTTCACCACAATTAAAAAAACAACCAAATAAAAAGAAGTAACAACTGGTTAGCCGATAAATACAAACAATGTTCTCTCTGTGAATATCTAGTACTGAATGTTTAACGACCAAAAATGATACTTTTTACTAAAGCCCTGTTTGGACTTAATGTTCACTATATCTACTAAAAGGTAATACTCAATACACGCAAAATGTCTGATAATGTGCTAAGATAATAAATACGCCAAAACATACTGCCCCCCAAGTTTATTATAAATAAAAAAAAAAAAAAAAAAGGAATTCGACTTAAAATAGCTACATTTCATACACTGTGTCTTCGCATACCTAGCCGAAATTTGTCTTGGAACTACAATTCTAAACTGCAAACCCCAAAATACAATTTCCAGAAGGGAAAATAACTAAATCTAATTAAATATTTAGAAAAAAAAATACCTCTTCAGTTTATTGACTGGGTAGAGGACACAGTTTAACAACTGGGCGCATGTATGTGCCATTCCTGGTCCGTACCTTGACAATTCGAACAATCCCATCCTTTCCAGGGTACAGAGTTTCTATGACCGCCTAAGGCCACTGTAAAGGTGGGATAGATTCGTGCATTATTACGTGCTTTATTAATACCTTCCTTTGCAGGATTTGATTTGGTGTTCCATTTTAAACGCGATTGCATAGAGAACAAATATTCAGAATAATGTTGGATTATACTATCTAACAATTTAAATCTTTTTAAAAGGCTTATATTTTCTAAAATAACATCAGGAGCCGGTAAAGAAATTAATGGTTCTGCACATAAAAAATGCGATGGGGTCAAAGCGATCGGATTTTCAGGGTCGTTGCTTTGAAAACAAAGGGGGCGGGAATTTAAGAGACATTCTATTTGTGTCAAAATGGTTAGGAATTCTTCATAAGTGAGAATTTGATTTCCCACGACTCTAGCTTAATGAAGCTTTACGCTTTTGATATTACTTTCCCAAATACCACCAAAATGACTCCCCAAAGGTACATTCATTTTCCACGAGATTTTGGAATTGTTAATTTCCTGTTGGAATGCATCTTTATAAGCCTTGGACTTAGTTAGCTGACATATCTCATCAAGAACCCTTTTAGCACACACAAAATTCGTGCCCTTATCGGAGTACAAAACTGCACAATTTCCGCGACGAGATAAGAATCTTTTGAAAGCGGCTAAAAAACAATCGGTTGAGAGCGAGGAGGCTAATACGAGATGTATGGCCTTTGTGCTAAGACAAGCAAATAAGCATACATGGGCCTTTGGAGTTTCTACTCCACGATATCTCCCTATAGTGATTGAAAACGCACCAGTATAGTCTACACCTGTGTGCAAAAATGCCTTTGCATGATTAACTCTTACCGCGGGTAAGTCAGCCATCATAGGATAGTTAGGTTTGGGATTAAGGCGAAAACAACGATAACATTTCCAAACCCTATTTCTGATGATCTGACGACTAGATAGAATCCAATAATTTTTTCTCAAAAGATTTTGTAACATATAGGATCCAACATGTGAGTACAATTTATGGAAATAATCTATCAACAAAATAGTCAAGGGATCGGATTTGGTCAACAGAATAGGGTGTTTTTGATCAAAACTATATTGGGAGTTTGAGAGTCGTCCACCGACTCTAATTATACCATTTTCAATGAATGGATTTGAGCGACGTATAGATGATTTTATGCAAAGATTTTCACAAAGAGATTTATACTCATCGGAAAAATGTTTTCGTTGGACAGAACGGATCAATTTATGTTCTGCAGCTTCTAGATCAGATATACATATCTGTATATTCAAAGGCAATTTTTCCATAAATCTTAATACGTAAACTGTGGAATTTAAGAGTTTCGACCAAGATGAGAATTTTTCGATTAGCGTATGAAGCGGAGAGATTACAAGAACAGCAACACCTACAAAATGTTCCAACGAATATTCAGAATCATCAACCTGAACTTCCTGTTCGTTCACCGACTGAATAGGCCAGTACTTTGGTTCTAACCATAACCATTTGGGCCCAGTAAACCACGTGGGCCGGTTAACTAACGAATAAGGACACAAACCTCGAGAAGCGCAATCAACGACATTTTCTTTTCCAGGAATAAAAAACCAATAGGGTGGAGGAATCATCTTTTGAATTTTACAAACTCGATTCTGAACAAATAATTTTAATTTCTTCTCTGGGGTTTTTATCCAACTCGGGGCAATCATGGAATCACTCAAAGCAAAAATCTTATCAATATTATGTCTAGGGGCGTAAGTTTCAATAGCATGAGAACGAAGTTTCGAGAGAAGGAGAGCTCCGCATAGCTCTAATCGAGGGAGAGTAATTGTAGATACGGGCGAACCTTTAGATTGAGAGTACAAAAAAGTTACTTTAACTTGATCTGTACAATCAACAACCCGGTTATAAACAATGGCTGCATAGCCAGCAGCACTCGCATCTGAGAATCCTACAAATGAAAATGACGAAGTAGGTGTAACTGCTATATGGCGTGGAATATCCATTTTGTGAAGAATATGAAATTCGTTTCGAAATTTATTCCAAAAAATCTCTATTTCTTTGGGTGCAATACAATCCCAATCAATTTTTAAAATCCAAAGTCTTTTTATCAACATTTTCAGAAACAGAGTTATAGGGAACAAGAATCCCAAGGGATCAAACATGCGAGCGACAAGTGAGAGAATGTTTCTTTTTGTACAAGGAGACATTGACGTCATTTTTACCCCAAAACTAAAATCATCATGTTTTTCCTCCCACTGTAGTCCTAACACCTTGAAAGCTGATTTATCAAATTTTTTGGTCTTAATCAATTGAAGGGGTTCAGGTATTGTCGACAAAATTTCGTCAGAGTTGGACATCCACCTGACTAATTTAGAACCGCCCTTCTCAAATGAATCTACGAGCTGAGTATGTGCAACCATAGCTTCGGAAACACTACAAAAACTACTGATTAATGTCCATGTACATATCACGGGATATGAGTACAATGACGTTAGGAAAATTTTGAGATTCGTCCTTACATAATTGTCTCACTACTTTAAGACTTAAATATGGCGCGGACTTCACTCCAAAAGTTGAAGTATTCAATTGAAATATCGAAATGGGATCATTTGTGTCGAATCTCCACAAAACTCTTTGAAATCCACAATGAGGTTCGACGACTCTAATTTGCCTATACATTTGTTTTAAGTCCGCAACAACTGCTACTGGAAAAAGGCGAAAGTTCAAGTTAGTTTCATTTAAAACCATATTCAAGAAAATGGTAATAGGATTATTTTGTAATTTTGGACCTTTGTGGAGTACATCATTCAGTGAGAGACCTCGACTCGTTTCCATCGAGGCATCAAACACAATTCTACAAGGGGTGGACGGACTATCTGGTTTGAAAACACAATGGTGAGGGATAAAATACGACAACGAATCAATATTCTCAATGGGAACTAAACTTATGTGTCCTCGGTCTAAATAGTCTTGGAATATATCACTATAAACTGCTCTAAGCTCTGAATTTTTAGAGAGGCGCTTTTCTAGGGACAACAATCTGTTTTTGGCAAGTACAAATGAATCGCCTAGCAATGAAGGATCATCTTGGAAAGGCAAGGATACTGTGTATCTACCATGTTGATCTCTAGATACATTTTCAACAAACAAATTTTCACAAATTTCATCTTCTGATGAACTAGGAATAGGGGACAAATCTTCTAACTCACACATTAGGGTATCCAGGTATCTAGATTCAACAGAGGATTACAAAAAAATGGAAGATATGTATGAACATTTTCAAAATAAGGTTGCGCGGAGCCTATGACAACATAACATAAAACGGTTTCAATAGCTGAGGGAGAACCTTCAGACGACCTTACTCTATTTCCACCAATGATGCTGGAAAACATGGCAACCCCCAAAATACCATCTATTTTCCCAGGTAAATGAAAATAGGGATCGGCTAAAATTAGAGCATTTATATTGGGAATAAAATATTCATCAATCAGTTGATCTGGCAAATCATTGGTAATTTTATCTATCAGCATAACTTCTATAGGATATTGGATCAAAATGGGAAAATATAACATTATTTGTTCCTATGGGAGCTTCAGAGCCTCCAATACCGGAGACATTTAAATTCAATTTGTTTAAACCCAATTTTCGGGCACAATTCAATGTAGTTAAATTAGCAGAGGATCCACTATCCAACAAAAATCGAACTTTTTGCTCTTTACCCCATTTATCAACAACTTTAACTATTACGGTTCCAAAAAGACTAACTGGGCGTACTTGGGATTCTTTTGAAACATTTTTCAAAGGTTGGACATGTAAATTCGATGGGCCTTCAGACGAACCAGAGGAAGACCCTAGGCTAGTGGAGGGGACATTATCATTATTTGGATCAGGAGTTGGTTTATGTAACAGGGAATGATGGCGAGCTTTACATTTGTTACAGGAGAATTTAGACGAACAATTCGATACACAATGTTTTGAAAAAAAGCAATTTAAATATAAATATTTATCTTTTATTAATTTAAATCTTGATTCAAATGGAAGTCCCAAGAAATATCTACAATCTTTAATCAAATGCAGGCTTTTATTGGTATTGGACATTGATCTAGATTTGTTCAATGATTATTTTGTAAATCATTCAAATACCATTGTTCAGGGTATCACAAATGATAGTCAAGTTGCTGATATTCCTAATAATCAGCATTCTCTATTTTTTGTGCCCCTAACTGTTGATGACATGGCTGACATTTTAAGAAACCTAAAATCAAAGAAATCCCAAGACGTTATAAATAGTTGCTTAGTTGAAGGTGTATTTCCAGATGTATTTAAAATAGCCAAAGTTATTCCATTTTATAAAAAAGGAAATAATCTACTGCCTGAAAATTATCGACAAATTCACATCTCACCTAGTTTCTCCAAAATACTGGAAAGTGTGATATCAAAACAAATGGTAACATTCCTTAATCAATTTAATTTATTTTCTGCCAAACAATACGGATTTAGACAAGGCAGAAATACTACAATATTAGCATTGATAAAAAACATTCAAGAAGCTTTTGAAAATAGGTCACAATGTGTCACTATATTTACAGATCTTTCAAAAGCCTTTGATTGTGTCAATCATACTCGTTTAATTGAAAAACTTGAAAGATATGGAATTAGAGGAGTTGCTAGTGATATAGTTGTATCTTACTTACAAAATAGACCACAAAGTGTACATTACAACCATAAATATAGTAGCACACTAACAATAAAAAGAGGTGTCCCACAAGGATCTATATTAGGTCCCCTACTATTTATAATATACACCAATGATCTACCTTCATACATGAATACTGTAAATAATGATCTACTAACCACTATGTAAGCAGATGATACTAACTTTTCGTATCACTGCAAAAATATATCTGATATAACTGAAAGCACATCAAAAATCCTAACTAAAGCTAAAATTTGGTTTGATAGCAGTGAATTATACTTCAACGAAAGTAAAACTGGAACTTGCGTGTTCAGCTTAAATCACACAAACAATGCAATAAAAGATATTACTTTCTTGGGAATACATCTAGACACACGACTTTCATGGAGCCCCCACGTAGATAACCTTTGTGGTGGGCTTGCTAGAACTGTATATGCCCTACGTAGAATATCAAATATAGTTAACAAAGAAGCTGCATTAACTGCTTATTATGGACTTTTTCATTCTAAACTTCTGTATGGTATTCATTGTGGGGCAATGTGGGGCAATGTGGGCTTGCTACAAAGAATATTTGTCTCACAAAAAGCAGCTGTTCGCTCCATTATACAAGCAAAATATCATGAACCTTGTAAAGAGATATTTAAACAGCTTCAAATTATAAGTTTGTTCTCCTTAATTGTGAATGAGAATTTAAATTATGTGGAAAATAACAGAAATCACTTCACAAGTCATGCAGACATACATAATTATGATACTAGGGGAAAACATCAAATTGTCCCAACAAGAGTAAGAATAAACAAGTACCAGGGTCTAGGTATTCGATTCTTTAATGCACTCTCTGAAGAAATTCGAAACTTGCCTACAAAAACATTTGAAACGAAAATAAAAAGTATGTTGAAGGATATGTGTCTATATACAATATTAACGACTATTTTGAAGAGGTTAAACATGTCACCTAAGTATAAATTTTGGAAAATATGTATGTGCATTATTTAAATTGTTGAAATTTCAACTGTGAATTGTTGGTGATAAATGTTTATTTTTTATATATATATATATATATATATATATATATATATAAATTGTTATGATATCAAAATAAGTTAAAAGAATTTAATATATAATTTAAATGAATAATTAACTCATTGCAATAATTAAAAGAATATTAATATTAAATAATCAATAAAATATATCAAAAATATATCAAGCAACTACCTGGAGACAGGTAACTAAGGGAAGGAACGATTGAAGAACAGAAATTGTTGATTGGTAACCAGAAGAAACTGAAAGTAAAAAGTAAAGATTATTAATTTGAAAAATTTCTAAATTTAAACGTTTAGTAGATTATATACATGACATAGTGCCAGAAAAAAAAAATCGGTACATACAAACCATGGTAAAAGAAAATCAACACTTACCTGCTCAGTTAATAATCCATAACTTATTCCCCGACAATTTTTTTACCCTACATAAAATCCATAAGGAATAGCTAATTACCAGCCCAGGACAAGAATTTTATTATGACATTGTCATGATTATAGCTGTATTATATTGTCGAAGATTTCGAAATTTTAAATCTATATGAATTTGCAGTGAACTTTTCTTGATTTTTATTGTGGTTATAACCTAGAAAATCAAACAATTTCGTTTAAACACTTATCTATTGGACAAGTTGTTAAAATAACCTATGTTCAATAAAAATTATCGATAAAATAAGCGATAATAAGTTGTGTTTAGGATAAGAAAATTTATAATTACCTTTATATACTATTTGTATATCAAATAATCCGTTATAATACATGGTCAACATGTGTATCGTATTTTAGAAATTTAGAGGTTAAAAAATTAACCGGATCGAAATCTTGATATATATATATATATATATATATATATATATATATATATATATATACATGCAACATACTATAGAAAATAGATTAGAGGAAATAACACAACATACTAATAGGATTATACAAGAAATATTCACAAAATTGGAAAAAACAAATTCAAGTATAAATACCAGGATGCAGAAATGTGAAAAAAAATACAGGAACATCAACAAGAGATGAAACAGCTGGAAGGAAGAATAGGTCAGGGAATAGATTTAAATTCTCAAATTAGTCAGATGGAAAATGAAGAGGCAAAGAAAAAGTTACAGATGATGGAAGAAAATTTGAAGATATTAAAAGAAGAGTATAGAGAAGAACATTTGAAATTAAAAAACGAAATGGAAAGAAGACAAGGAGATACAAGAATTGTAACAGTAAGCTCTATGAATTCTATAAAATTTGATGGAGATTTGAAGAAGATTCATCCTCAAATATTTGTAAGGATGCTTAAAAATAAAATGAGAGGCCAGTATAATATCCAGGAATTAAGGGAATTCATTAGGGAACATCTGGAAAATCATGCACTAGTATGGTATTCTACTAAGGAGGAAGAAATGATAGAATTCGAGGATTTTGAAGGGCATTTCATGACATATTTTTGGAGTGAACAAATACAATCCAGAATAAGGGATAGACTTTGTTTTGTGCGATGGTACAACACCTACAACCAAGAATTCGTGAAGAAGAAATCGTAATGTACGTTTCCAGACATCTCAAACACCAAATTTCAGAAACAATTGCTATCCAAAACATTAAAACAATGGAAAATTTAAGCAATTATTTAATTAGAATTGACAGAAATATAAACCATAAAAATAATATTAATGGCAATACCAACATTAGTAATAATAATAATAACTCAATTAGGATGAATAATAATAACAATTATGGAAATAGAAAAATAAATAATTACCAAAGAAATAATAATAGAAAATTCAATAATAATTATAATAACACAAATTTTTAAAATAATACCAACAGAAATCAAAATATTAATAATAACCAACGTAATCTAAATTATTATAATGATAATTATAACAATAATTCTCAACGGAATTGCAATAATAACAATGGCCCAAATTATAATAATAATAGTAATAATGTACAAAGACCAAATTTTTATAATAATTACCAAAATCAATCAGATTATAGAAATCGCAGGGTGAATGATAGAGAACCTGAAAATAGAAGACAAATTAATTACACTAGACAGAATAGAAATAATTATAGAGCTAGAAGTTTAGATAGCCAGAACAGAAATAGATATCAAAATTCAAATAGAACAGAAAGTAGACATAATAGTTTAGATATAATTAATAGTAGCAGAAGGGAAGTTGAAACTATTGACACAAATCAACAAGATAATCAGAATTTTTAAAATGTTGCTCCTTGCGCCAAAATTTAGCTATTTGTCATCCCAGAGAATTTATAAAATTAATAGATGATTTTAAAAATGAACAATCATTATGAAAGGTCTTATAAATGATCAGGAAATTCAATTAATAATTGACACAGGGAGCGAAGCATCACTTATAAATTTAAGCTTAGTTGAAAAATTCAAACTAAATGATACAAATGAGAATTTTATTAAAATACCTAAAGTAATTTTATTGGGTGCAAACAATAAGAAGTTATGCGAGGTTAATAAACTTGATGACACAAATATAGAAATAGAAAAAACAAAATTTAATTGGCAACTTATGGTAACTCCAAATTTAGAAATAGACATAGTTATTGGAACTGATATACTGGAAAAATATGATGCAATCATAGATTATGAAGGAAAAAGAATAAGATTGAATGGACATTGGATAAAATTTTATAGCAAGAGTAGAAGTGGAGAAAAAAGGATAATGATGATTATGAAGGGAAGAAATAATATTGAAAATGATAATTATTATTATGAAGAAGGAGAAGAGAAAACGAGTGGAGTTATTATGGATTGTGAGGAGAAATATTATTATGAAATTATAAATAATTTAATGAATAGGTATGAGAAATTAGTGTCGAAGGAACCGAGAGTAGCAGAAAATTATGTGCATAGAATGGAAGTAAGAGGAATATATGAATTTAAGGCAAAAACATATCCAGTACCATACAAAATGGAGGACAAAGTGAGAAGAGAAATTAAAAAGCTATTAGAAGAAGGAATTATTGGAAAAGCTAATACACCGTATATCAATCCATTAGTAGTAGTCCAAAAGAAAGATGGAGATATTAGATTATGTCTAGATGCAAGAGTTATAAACAAGTTTACAGTACCTCAATATGAAGCGCCAATGTCAGTAGAAACAATATTGGGAAGAATTACTAATGCAAAAATTTTTTCTAAATTAGACTTGATGCACAGCTTTTGGCTAATACCATTGCACAAACATTCAAGAGGCTTCACAGGATTTTCCATAGATGGTGTGGTATATCGTTTTTGTGTAGTACCATTCAGACTTCAAGGAGCTTGTTCAGCTTTAGTTAGAGCTCTTCACCATGTTCTGGATAAATATGAAGACTTTATACTACATTACATAGATGATATCTTAATTTACTCCAATAACATCGAAGAACATGAAATACATTTGGAGACAGCATTAAGGATACTAGATGAAGCTGGCCTGAAATTGAATACAAAAAAATGTCAGTTTTATAAGACAGAAATCACATATTTGGGTTACAAAATTGATCAAACAGGTATAAAAATGGATCCTGACAGAATTAAAATTATTGAGGAATACAAGAGACCACATAATCTTAAAACTTTAAGAGGATTTTTATGCCTAATAAATTATTACAAAAGATTAATACCTGATATAACTCAAAAGGAAATACCATTATTGGAACTCTTAAGAAAAGGTATAACTTGGAAGAGGACAGACGAAAGACAATTGGCATTTGAAAATATCAAACAAATTTTTGAACAACAATTGAAAATATATTATCCGAATTATAGCATTCCATTTATTTTATAAACTGATGCATCCATGAATAGGTATGCAGGAGTTTTAGTACAGATACAAAATGATATAGAAGTCCCAATAAGTTTTGTATCAAGAGCCACAAAGAAACACGAAAAACATAGTGTAAGTGAACTAGAGCTTGCCAGTATTATTTTTTGTATTAATAAATTAAGATTCTACTTACTTGGTAATACATTTATCATCGAAACAGATAATCAGGCTCTGACTTCAATTTTAAATAATAAGTATTGAAACAATCGATTACACAGATGGGCATTACTACTACAAGAGTATTCATATGACATCAAATATATTCCTGGTAAAAGTGATGTTGTATCAGATGCAATCACAAGGATGGATGGAGTATCTAAAAATGAAATCAAAGAAGTTAGAATTGGGATAAATATTTTTAAAAATTCAGAGGGCATATTTTCATAACAAGCTATTATTGAAGATCAGAAAAAATTAACAGAACAGGAAAAGGAAAAAGAAAATATTTGGTATAAAGAAGAAGGCAAACGAGAATTATATCTAATCTCTAATGATAGGACAGTTGTTGTTATTGTTATTTGGAAATTTATCATTTAACAATTTTTTTGGATCAAATATCCAGGAAAATTATAAATGTAAATTTGGGAAATTGTTATGATATCAAAATAAGTTAAAAGAATTTAATATATAATTTAAATAAATAATTAACTCAATGTAATAATTAAAAAAATATTAATATTAAATAATCAATAATAATAAAAAATTGGAAAGAAACAACAATTTAAATAATTGTCATATTATAAGATTGTTAAATTAGCATAGAAAAGTGTTCGTATATCATTAACGCGAGTGAATGTTATTTCAACAAAAGAGGTGACAGTGACAAGCGCTAATAATTAAAAAAAATATATCAAGCAACTACCTGGAGACAGGTAACTAAGGGAAGGAGCGATTGAAGAACAGAAATTGTTGATTGGTAACCAGAAGAAACTGAAAGTAAAAAGTAAGGATTATTAATTTGAAAATTTTCTAAATTCAAAAGTTTAGTAGATTATATTAAAACATAGTGCCAGAAAAAAAATCGGTACATACAAACCATGGTAAAAGAAAATTAACACTTACCTGCTCAGTTAATAATCTATAACTTATTCCTGGTAACACAATTTTATTACCCCACATAAAATCCATAAGGAATAGCTAATTACCAGCCCAGGACAAGAATTTTATTATGACATTGTCATAATTATAGCCGTATTTTATTGTCGAAGATTTCAAAATTTCAAATCTATATGAATTTGCAGTGAACTTTTCTTGATTTTTATTGTGGTTATAACCTAGAAAATCAAACAATTCCGTTTAAACACTTATCTATTGGACAAGTTGTTAAAATAACCTATGTTCAATAAAAATTATCGATAAAATAAGCGATAATAAGTTGTGTTTAGGATGAGAAAATTTATAATTACCTTTATATACTATTTGTATATCAAATAATCCGTTATAATACATGGTCAACATGTGTATCGTAATTCAGAAATTTAGAGGTTAAAATTAACCTGATCGAAACCTTGAACTTCGAT
>CAJUYG010002699.1:0-28465 GCA_910591675.1 Galerucella calmariensis | reverse complement strand
AAAGAACAAGATACAGACTAAGTAGAGAGGGAATCATTGAAAAAAAAAACACCTCCTCACTTCTTAGGAATCAGACAACCTGGGATATGCCACAAGACAGTATGATGAAAAAATATAACTTTTCAAAGAAATTAAACATGACTGCATTGTCACTGGTGATTTTAATGCACATCACGGCTTGTGGGGGTCAACATCTTGCTCCCCGGAAGGCAATACATTAGTAGAAGCTTTAGATTCTTTTCCTCATTTAATAATCGCCAATAACGGATCTGCTACGAGAGTTACTCTTCCCGGTCAAGCCAAGTCGGTTGTGGATCTTACTATTCTATCTTCCAGATTATGTTCATCCTTTGACTGGACCGTCCTGTCAGATACATATGGATCTGATCACTTTCCTATTCGAATTTCTATCAATGATATCAAGATTCAAAATATGATATTCAAATCATCAGCTAAGTGGTCGATGACTAATGCCAACTGGGACCAATTCAGATTTAACATAGAACAAGATCTCATACAGGAACCAATTCTGCATAGTACTAACGAAATGATTTTATTCCTATTAGAATCAATTACAAATGCTGCTAACAAATCCTTTTCGTTAATCCGACCATCAACTAAGTATGTCAAAGCTCCAGTGTGGTGGGATGACGAATGCCTTGCTGCTTCGACTTCAAGGAAAAATGCCTTCCAAGCATATAAATCCAATCTTACCTTTTCTAATTTTAACGAGTATAGGAGACATCAGGCTATCTGCAAACGCACTTTCCGCTCAAAAGCTAAATCTAGCTGGGCAAGATACTGCTCCACTCTCAACAGACAAACCCCTCCCTCAGATATTTGGAGAAGAGTAAATAAAATCCAGGGTCGCAAAAACTATACCGCTAACGACGAATCTATGGTAGAACGACTTCTAACAAAAATTGCTCCTGATTATGTACAACTACCCATAAAAATGCCAAACAACCATATCGATTCTCACTTTTTGCTAACCAATATCATATCTGACGAGATTAAAGCAAACATCAAAACCTCAAAAAATACATCTCCCGGTATTGACGGGACAAACTATCGCATGCTAGCAAATCTTCCTGAAATTGCAATAAACTATCTTTCCAAAATATACAACAACATTTTACTTAAAGGGGATAATTGTGATTCTCTCAAACAATGCATGGTTATTCCTATACCCAAAGTAAATGACCGAAATGCCTTCAGACCTATCTCTCTCATGTCTTGTCTATTGAAAACATTCGAACGTATCATGAAAACTAGACTAGAATGGTGGTGTGAAAGTAGAAATTTATTTCCGGTATCCCAGTTTGGTTTCCGGAGGAAAAAAGGAACTATCGACTGTCTATCGCAGCTAACAACTGATATTCAGTTGACTTACTCAGACAATAGTTATCTATCTGCCCTATTTCTTGACATCTCAGGTGCTTATGACAATGTTAACTTAAATCTACTCTTCAAAAAATTAACGCATTTGGGTATTCCAACAATGTGCGCATATGCTTTGGTAAATTTATTCACTAATAGGTATATATTCGTCCGGTGCAACGACAGACTGATTGGACCAAGGGTAGTTCATCAAGGATTACCTCAAGGCTCTGTTCTTAGCCCTCTTTTGTTCAATTTATATACCATGGACCTTCATGGGATGGATATTAATTGCAACATTTTACAATATGCGGACGATTTCTGTTTTTACACCGTTAAAAAATCTTACGATCAATGTACTGATTCTATCAAACAAATTATATATAATACCAGAGAATATTTTCTCAATCAAGGACTTGATCTTACTCCGAATAAATCTGCTGTGGTATTCTTTACTCGACACCGTTTACCGACCCTACCCAATGTGAAGGTAAGTAACCTAAGTATACCCGTACACAATCACTTTACCTATCTTGGTATTACACTGGATACTAAACTTACATGGAATGAACACATTAATAAATGTTTAATCAAATGCGAAAAGAGCTTAAATGTCCTCAAAGCAGTTAATCGATATCAATGGGGTGCTGATCCTAAAGTCAATTTAATGTTCTATCGTGCGTATACTAGATCCATTCTGGATTACGGTTGCTTCCTATATGGGTCTGCCACGAACACTCGACTTAAAAAACTAGATCGAATTCAGTATAAAGCCCTGAGGTTGGTTTTGGGCGCACTTAAATCCACACCCACAGATAATCTCTTAGCTGAATGTACGGAACCTCCCCTGAATTTAAGACGTGTATTTTTAGCTGAGAAGTTTATCCTTAAATGTCAAGCTAACAATCAGATTGAACTATTGCGAAAAATATCTGACATCTCCAAATCTAATTTAGTTGATAAGTGGTGGCACAATAAAAATTCTCCAACATTAGCCATAGCATATCCCAATGTCTCCTCCTACTTAGACATTCCAGCTGAATTTTCATTTTATCAAGCCACTTTCGATATCTCATATGCCCGGACCAACGTTTGCTTCCCCTCTTTTGATGGTAATAGCTCCATTGCTCTCCACGAACTGCTTGGAGAGTTTGAAAAACCGTGCAAGATTTTTACAGATGGTTCGAAGTCAAAGTTAGGAGTTGGCTGTGCCGTATACATCCAGAACTATAAAGAATCGCTAATGTTTAAGTTGAATCAGCATTGTTCCATATACTCCGCAGAACTATTTGCAATATACCAAGCTCTCGAATGGGCCGTTAAGAGACAAATCACTAATCAGCAAATTGTAATAATGTCTGATGCAAAGTCTGCGTTATCTGCTTTAAAAAACTCACATAATCAGCTTCACAAGAATGAACTCATTGTAAGAATTTTAGAGAATCAACTAAAATTACATGAAATAAATAGTCCTGTTTGGTTCATTTGGGTAAAGGGGCACGCTGGCAATTTTGGCAACATTAGAGCAGATTACTTCGCTAAAGAAGCGATCTTGAAAGGTACAGAAACCAACTGGTTATATAGAACAGATCTTACAGCAGCACGCAGACAATGTCTAAAGCAAAACTGGGATATTGAATGGTATACCTTCTGTAATCGAAGCAATAACCTTTACACTAAAATCCATCCTACTTTACCAATTGAGTCTTTTGCTGCAAGAAGTCACCCCAATAGAAACATCTACACCAAGTTCGTCAGATGTATTTTCAATCATGCCACCGTAAATGCGTACCTGTACAGATTTAAACTAAGTGAAACGGAATTATGTGACTGCGACGGCAATATTGATGACATCAATCACTGGATGTTTGGCTGTTTACATAATGACAATGCAGTTAAGTATTTGACAGAATCCCTCGCAAAAGAAAAGATTCCGCTCCCTCAGAATCAAGCTAGCGTTCTGTATCTCTCTCGACGTAATCCTAGGTTAAGCCAAATAATATGGGAGTTTTTAAAAAGGACAAAAAGAAGAATTTAGTATCGGATGTCAGTGTCAGTGTATATCTGTTCAGTCTTGTTCCTCGTGTCTATCCCTATGTTATATATTTTACCTTCTTTCCGTTGCCCGTTTTGTGTGTTGTAAAGTCGCTATGAAAGGCACCTTAGCGTGAAAAATAACCCCGTATAATCCTGTTGTAAGTTTCCATAACCAAGTAACCATCATTAAAGTTGATTAGGGCCTTGAATGGAGAATACTTGCCTGGTCAATGCAGTGTTTAGAATATACTTATCCTGTACAATCTAAGTACCATACCTAACCTACTATGCTGATTATTGTAACAAACAGTGCAACAGTACAATAAATTCGTGGCTGAATGGATCAAGCTGTCCAAAGCCAAAAAAAAAAAAAAAAAAGAAATTCGTTACGGAAATGAGCAACAAGAAGGACTGGGATCCAAATACCATTACCAGACTTGGAAAGAATGCCATTCAATGGTACACAGACGGCTCAAAAGCAATAGAAGGAACTGGGATAGGAGTGTTCCGGCCAGGAACCAAACACTCTGAAAGCTTGGGAAAACCCCAAGTATCTTTCAAGCGGAAATCCACGCCATAAGAAAGTGCGCCCAGTTCAATATTGATAAAGGATACAGAAGACAAAGGATTATCATAATGTCGGATAGTCAAACAGCCATTAGGGCACTGAGCTCTTGTGTAATCAGTTCCAAAATGGTGTGGGAATACCTAGACAAACTCAATGAACTAGGCGAGAACAACATAGTCACCTTACTATGGATTCCAGGACACACTGGAATAGAAGGAAATGAAATAGCAGATGAACTAGCAAAGAGGGGGACTGAAATACCTTTCTGGGGGCCCGAACCCTTTTGCGGAATCAGCCCCAATGTAATATTGGAAGAAATAAGTAAAGCCGAGAAAAAGAGAAGATCTGACCATTGGAAAGATCTAGTAGGGCTTATACAATCAAAGACTCTTCTGGGTGACTACAACCTGTTTAGATCAAAAGTATGCATAAGTCAAAGTAAAACTGCGCTAAGAGTTTTGACAGGGATCCTAACGGGACATTGTCGCCTGAATGGGCACCTGAAAAAGCTCAATATAGTGGAGGAAGAAGAATGCAGATATTGTGGAATGGAAGAAGAAACTTCCATCCACATACTTTCCAACTGCACAGCACTCCAGAATCCTAGAGCACAGCACCTGGGAGATTACTGGATAGAAGAGGAACATTTGCCTAAGCTGAAGCCTGCAGACATCCTAAAATTCCTCCGGGAAATAGGACTACAGGAACTACTAGTTTCTGAGACTCTCCTCAGAAACTGAGTAGAAGTAAGGGGGCACAATAGATCTTTTAGGTCTCAGTGAATGTCACCCCAAAAATCACACATACATACATACATACAAATGTATAAAATATTTTCGCTCCAAACCTCAATCATATATACCGTTTATGGCTGATCTTCCCTCGTTTCGGGTTTCACAAGTAAAAGCCTTTTCTCAAGTTTCACTTGATTATGCTGGACCGTTTCCAATAACAATAGAAAGATATGGAAAGATACAGATATAGACAGATATAGACATGACTATCAAATGATTTTCATTCCATATGATGTTTTCCAAATAGCGGGAGGGAAGTCAGTATGCTTATCAATGAATTTTCTAATTCAGAGTTCTAGATTGATTGATATCGCGGGCGAAGCGAGCGCGCCGGGTCGACGTTTCGCAATTCCACTTCCCGACCAACTGACACAGATCAACGTGTAACTAGAATGTCATTAAATACGAAGCAAGTGAATTAGAAAAATATTGTTAACCTAACTATTATTTAAATTTTCATGATTATAAATGCAAATAATTTCATATTGTTATATATTCATGTTATCTATCAAAATGCATCATTAGTTCAGCTGAAAGGAAATATAGTATATTACATAACGTGTGCGGAAAATCACTTTCGCACGAGTAATGTACAGTATTTTTCCTACGATCACGTGATAATTTCATCAATAATGTGTAATCAACATCTGACATATTAATACACAAAATGTTACAATTAAAGTCAATTTCATAATTAACAATAACTATCAATAGTGACAAAAATTCATGTAGTTTAACTATATAATATAGGTAGGTTATTACAATTATTAATTGGTTGGATAATTATAGAAATTGAAATTATTATTGTTCATCATACTTCAAACATACTTATCATGAATACCTTTCAAGACGATTACATTTTCCTACTATAATAACAGGTGATTTGGTTTAGTTGGTACAACATCGGACTTCTGACGAAGAGTACGCGGGTTCGATTCTCGACTGCACCCTAAATTTTTTTTAATCAAGTAAATGACAAAAATTTCGTTTTTCAAAAAGATCGCCTCAAATTTAGATATTACATAGGTAAATCTAATTAAAAATTATATATTTGACAGCTTGCCAGTGGTCAAATCTTGATAAAAATTCATTTGACAGCTTTTTTATCCGTACACGTACGGATAAGTTTTTTTTCCGTACGCGTATGAATAAAGGCCACTTTCCATAGAACTAGACAGTGCGATATATGTCACTTTCCTATGTGATCGTAGGAAAAAGACTTTTCAACAACGCCGTTAGGAAGTGTCACCTGATCCTAAATTGTGAACCTATAAATGTCTAAGATATTAGTGTGTAATTTCATAAGCTCAAGTGTCAACCGAAAATATTTATGCTTACGAATTTTTCTAAAATTTTTTTTGTGGAACAGACTTACATTTAGTTCAAGATAATAACCTTTACTGTTTAAAGTGAAAATATTTATCGTGAAATAGCATTAATTAGTGTTGAAGAAGTACCATTTTTTCAATCAATCAAAATCGTGATTTTTGGAGTAATTACTGAATGATCCAACGAAATTTTTGTTCTAATTTACTTCATTTAAGATGAGCTTGCAAACATATTTGAAATCATAAAATTCCGAGGGTCGCTAAGTCGACCAGAACTAAAGTCAGCATCGCATATGTTGCACAGCACACAGCATTAGTGCTATAGTTTATTCACGATAAAAAGACGATTTCGTTGCAAAACAAAATATCGTGATGTTGCCAAGCTGTAGTTTTTTTCTTCACTCAACGAAAACTAGAAAAATCAATCTGATGTTAGATTAATAATATATCAACTTAACTTAATTAACCTAACATTAAAAACATTCGATCATTTACATTTAAATATGCAGGAGTAAAATTAATAATAATGGATACAAATAGCGAATATACTATTTCTTACGTCTCTAACAGCAGTAAGAGGGCTCTCTTTTCGGGCATTCTTGTTCAAAATAGCCAAACAAAGATGTTACCATCTCTTGACATTTACTGTTCAGCTGCTTCGTCATTTTATTAGCTACACACTGTTCTTTTAATCTTGAAGAAACAATGACTTTGAAAGCACCAAAAAAACTTGTGAATATTAGACGATGATCGAATGTCAATAAACGTCCGAACAAACTGGGGAATTTCACCTGTTGATCTGACAACGTCTTGAAGTTTTACCCACCCGTTAGTAAGAATTGTTTTCAAAATATGACAACTGAACTGTCAAAAGTATCGAATAAAATGTATGTCGACCTCATATAAGAAATATGTTAATGACGTCATAATTCGTCTCATCCATTTCATGAATGAGAGAGCAAGCTGGACAATGTATGAGTATGACGTAACGGCAAAGGATGGTTGAACAAACCCTATCTATCTACTTTGTTGAATACTTTCCACACGAAAAACCACAGAGAAATAAGTTTTAGAGAAATAATTTTTGGTCTTCTTCGTTTTCGATAGTATTAGGCAATCCAGTGACCTGTCAAATAAAATTCAAAATGGCGACACAGGGCAAACAAATGTGATTGGATTTGGTATTTTTAAGAGTGTTTATTTTGGAAGAAGGTGCTTTAATTTTGCTTTGGTGTTTCGATACTAAAAATAAACATTAAAAAGTTTAGTTTTATGAAACTTTCGAGCTGGGTATTTCAATTTAGGACCAACTTTTGGTTGTATACATAAGAACATTATTTTTTTGTTAGCGGTTTCTAGACTATCAGGATTTTTTTTATATTTACTGGTAAGTACACACTGACTAAAATATAATATTCAATATTATAATGAAAGCGAAACTTACGGAATTGCTGGCTTGAAAATTTAACTTGCTTGAATTGGAAGATGTCACACATGCAGTATTTAACTTTTATGTTTACAGATTTCAGAAGTGAAATACTTACCTACTTCAAAATGCCAACAACTTGCATTGTAGTCGGTTGTGGTAGTCGCTCAAACCGAGACCAAATAAGCTTTTTTAAGGTCCCAGCTGTTTTAAAGAACACATTTTTGGTGCACAAGAATGAATTAAGTAAGAAGCGTAGAGAAATGTGGTTAGCAGCAATCAAAAGAGATGATTTAACAGAAACAAAACTCAAATATCAGGCTGTTTGTAGCAAGCATTTTATTCAGGGTAAGCTTTATAATTTATTGAAATATTTACCTTATATATGTATTTATAGGGAAACCAGCAGAATTGGAAGACGAAAATCATCCAGATTGGGTGCCATCACAATGTATGGGGCATACAAGTCAAGCTTTTAAAAGGAAACCAGCAGATATTGATAGAAAGGAGAGGTTGGCGAAGAGAAGAGAACTACAATTTTCCAATGTAAGTTATTAAATTACTGGAAACTAATTCTCAATTTTTCAGTTGAATGAGTATAATTGCAAATTTAAATGTACTCATTCAAATGTTTTTGGTAGATTACATGTATGCCCAGATAATTCTTATGCTAGTATTAAACTAATTTGTAATATTTTTATTGTTGTTAACAGCTGCAACAAATTGAAAAAGATGAAGAAATTACCATTCATTTTGAAGAGGAGATTGATCATCCTTCTGAAAAGAGAACTCAAACCGATCTTACAATGAACGATTTGGCTATTAAATTTGAACAGTTGAGTTTTTCTGCCCAAACAATTGAAAATTTAACAAAAAAAATTGAAAATTCGCCATTTAGTTTAATGGACGATACAAAGAATATTCCTAAGTGGAAATATTATACTGGCTTTGAGTATGATATT
This sequence comes from Galerucella calmariensis, assembly GCA_910591675.1. NCBI lineage: Eukaryota > Metazoa > Arthropoda > Insecta > Coleoptera > Chrysomelidae > Galerucella > Galerucella calmariensis. The sequence continues at coordinate 19,970 of CAJUYG010002699.1, read as the reverse complement.
ATTCATTTAGTGATATTTGAAAGTATCAAGCAATACATTGCAACAAGTTGCACAGCATTAAGTGCTTTTAATCAGGTACTTTTAACACTTGTGAAATTGAGATTAGACTATCATTTCAAAGATTTAGCATATAATTTCAAAATTTCTCCAACCACAGCTTCCATTTATTTTGAAAATATCATCGAGATTATGTTCAAAAGATTTAAATCACTAATCATATGGCCTGAAAGATCAGCTATTCAAAAAAATGTTCCAGCATGCTTTGAAGAAGTTTTTCATGAGAAAGCAACAGTAATTGTGGATTGTTTCGAAATTTTTATTGAAAGGCCATCGTTAATGATAACGCAACAACAGTGTTGGTCAAATTATAAACACCATCATACCATAAAATTTTTGATCGGAATTACACCTCAGGGTGTAATAAGTTTTATAAGTAATGCATGGGGAGGGAGGGCTTCGGACAAACAAATTGTGGAAAATTCAGATTTTTTGAAACATATTATACCAGGGGATATTGTGTTGGCTGACAGAGGGTTTTTAATAAAGGAGCCATTGGGTCTGCTTCAAGCCAAACTAGTGACACCAGCATTCACAAAGGGTAAAAATCAATTGCATCCTGTAGATATTGAGGAAACACGCCAATTAGCACATGTAAGAATACACATTGAGAGGGTAATTGGTGTAATAAAAAATAAATTTAATATTCTCCATTGTACAATTCCAATAAGTATGCTAAGAAAAAAATATGGAGAACACGATTTGTTAGATATGATTGTTACAACCTGCTGTGCACTTGTGAATCTTTCTCCTCCCATAGTACCTCTTTAATTAATATATTCAAAATTAATACATTAATTTTTTTTTTCTACATATGGTGGTAGGAACTCCTGCAGAAAGAACAGGATACGAACCAAGTAGAGAGGAATCCCTAAAAAACCACCTCGTTTTTTATATCAGAAATCCGGTACCCCTATTTAAGTATCAAAATAAGTGATGTGAAATAAATGCTTTTATCTACTCCTATTATATTATATACTAATTATTCAACTGCTTTTAAGCAGGTTATAGTATCTGTAAACGAACAGCGTGAGTTATAATAACTCACTGCTTATAACTCACTATAATAAATCGGAAATTCTTGAAGGTATTTACGAACCGAATATCAACGTGGCTCTGTACAAGCACAAGCCGGATGGGGAGTAATGTCACTTGTGACACTTGATTAATTTTGACGTTTTCAAATTAAGTTAATACCGAATTCTTATTATTGTGAATTTTGTGCTGAAAAAGATGAATTCAGATAGTGAAGATGAATTATTATGTACACCGCCAGAAATAAGACAAATAGCTAATGTTACCATACAGAATTTATTGCCTGAAAAATCCCAAAACAAATATAGAAGTGTATACAAAAATTTTCAAGATTGGTGTAGCAGTAAGGACATTAGGTCATCGTTTACAGAAAACGTACTTTTGGCATATTTTACTGAACTTAGCACTAAATATAAAGCATCGTCTCTATGGACTTTCTACTCCATGCTAAGAAGCACACTCAACATAAATAATGGAATCAATATAGAGAATTATTTAAAATTACGTGCGTTTCTTAAACGTCAATCAGAGAAACATGTAGCTAAAAAGGCAAAAACATTCACGCCAGAACAACTTAATAATTTCATAAATGAAGCTCCTGATGAGAAATATCTGGCGACAAAGGTAGATCGATTTCACAATAATTCAATCGTTTTTATCATTATATAATTTATTTTAGGTTGCTTTAATAATGGGCATTATGGGTGCTTGTCGTGCAGCAGAATTATACTCTATGCAAATTACAGATTTAGAAGATCATGGATCTATTTTTATGGTCAGTGTACCAAATACAAAAACAAAAATTGCCAGAAAATTCACTGTTACGGGAAACTTTTATACCGTAGTTAAGAAATATTTAAATCTTCGTCCTACCGATATATCGCAAACGATATTATTCTTTAAATATCAAAATGGAAAATATCATTCACAAAGAATTGGCATTAATAAATTTGGAGCAATGGGGAAAGACATTGCTACATTTTTAAAATTACCCGACTGTAATTTATATACAGGGCATTGTTTTCGCCGCTCATCGGCAACTTTATTAGTAGATGCTGGAGGGGATATAACGGCACTGAAACGACATGGCGGTTGGTGATCAACTACTGTGGCTGAGGGGTACGTTGATGATTCCGAAAAAAATAAGAAAGATACCGCAAATAGAATATACAGTTCTATAACACCTCAACCAGTACCTACATCATCAACATATATGCAACAAACACAAAAAGAAACAATAAACTTTCATAATTCGGTCCCAAATATTCAGTTCACTGGTTGTTCAAACTTTACTGTTAATTTTATTAATAAACAAAATGAATAATCACAACTAAAGTTTTTAAAGCAATGTTATAGGTACCTATTAAGATTTGTTAATAAAGTTTTTGTCTGTACTTGTGTCTTAGTATTTATTGTTATAGTCGTAGATAAAGTATAGTATTCAACGAGCGGTAATGGTCATAACTCACTTGATGAATTACAGCACTAGCCTGCGGCTCGTGCTGCAAACTTCATCTGCGTGAGTTATGACCTACATTACCGCTCGTTAAATAATATACTATTACAATATTTGATGTTTCATTTCCACCCAGTTTTTAAATAATTACTATATTTTTGTACTTAAATAAGTTAGAGAAAGAAAGAAAAAGATGCTTTATTGTCAAGAAAAATTACAATAATTTTATAAATAAAGCAATCTAAAAACTAAAACAATGAAATACGAACATAAACTTATACCAATATTATTACACAGGAAATAGGCAAATTATTGTAATATATTAACGTCTTTTGAATCAGATGGTAGATACAACAAATTTTCATTTATTTTGAACAATCACTGCAATACCATAAGTCAAAGGGAACTGTCTTTAAATTTACGCAGTCAAGATGGAACCATTTTGACTTACAATTTATGTCATCGCACAATATAATAGGTCTACCATCATCCACTCCATTACAAAAACATAAATGGTTCTCTTCTGTGGCAGTGGCACCCATTTGTCTTGTATAGAATTTATCCAAGAGTTCTGGCATTATTATTTCTGAATGATATTTCAGTGCAATTTCTGAATTTTCTCTCCAAATCTGGGAGAATTCGTTGTTTGAAAAATATATTAGGGGACCAAACAACAAAATCACAGTAATGCAATTTGGAGACAAAAATTTGCATTTGGACCTGGTAATAATATTGGTGATCAATTTTCAAGTATGTTTTTCCATTATTTTTGTACAAACATGAACTTGTTAATTTTATATATTCATCAATATCAATAATGTCTTTTAATAAATATGGACACTTTACTTCTAAGCATCCTCCCAAACAACACTCGCAAAAAACTAATCGATCTGGAGAGGCAGCTAACTGTGGCCACTTTTCATTAATTAGAAGTCCAACTTCATTTGTTTGGAAAGATCGATGGTTCTCCTCCTCTTCCATATACTTCTCATATGCGTTAACCGCTTTGTGTTCATTAGATAAACCCCAAGTGGTTTGTTTAGTGGTAAACTTCACTTGGGTTGCATATTATGGTTGCATAACAGATTGTTTTTATCAAAGACAATGATGGTTTGTCTTTTTTTGTTCTACAAACCAATTCAGTTATCTTTTGGTGGACCGAAACCATAACCGGAACCCATATTTATGATTTTTCATGTACCGGAATCGAAATGAAACCGATTAACATATATTCGGTTCAATCGGTTTTTTGGGTTTTTTTAATTATTGCTTAACACAATATGAATAAATGAATATGAATAAATGAGAAAAAAATAGGGCCAAATGTCACGATTCAGAGTTATTGAAAAAAGAAGATAATTTTATAACCTCAACAAAACGAAAAGAACAATAATTTTTTTTTGTATAATATATATGGCAAATGTTGACTATTATGCTCATAAATAAAAAGTATAGGTAGTGTGTTATAGTACTTTTCAAAAATACCTCGTATATCTGTTGGATAGCTTCTCATAGCCTCGTAATATTTAGCATACATAACAAACTAATTGACTGTTAACAGTTATTTTTTGACAAGTTATCAAAATGTTTCTACTACAAAAACCGAAAAATACCGTTGTGTACCGAAATAAAATTTCAGAACCGGACCGAAATTATTCTTCAGAACCGATACCAGAGCTGAAACCGAAATTACTTCATAGGCTGGACCGAAACCGGAATCGATACCCTTATTTCCTTTCGGTCCGGGTCCTTCTTGAATCACTTGATATACGCGTTACAAAGTATTGGATATTTTTCAACAATGAGAAGGGTGACTGCATGTATGCATTCAATACTTTGGTACGCGCATATCAAGTAAATCAAGAAGGGGAAGGATGAATCTAATGTTTATATTCCCTTCCCCTGCTTAAATAACTTAATGGCCATTACAAAGCATTGGATATCTTTTAAGCGGAAGGGTGAATGTAATGATTATATTTCCTTCCCCTTTTTCAAATACACAATGTAAGGATTTCACCAAATACAAAATGTCTGTAATTTCATTTATTTTCTTGAGTTTGGGTTGAATAAATTCAATAAAAATATGGTTTTCATAAATACTTAATTTCGCATCTCAATAATAATGTACAGGAATACCATAATTCTCAAGTAATCGATTGCAGCTACAGAGTTTTATGTTCTGTAGGTTGCATAACTCATATATATTATATTCTATTGATATAAATTTTGGTTTCATATGGTAGGATTGGTAGGTATATGTATATAGAGTATCAAATGAAGTCAAGAGGCACAAACGTAATATTTATTTAAAAATGAAATGTTATAAACAATTTTATTTTTCATTGTAACCTAAAAATTTATAATCTCATTTACATTGAAAGATGAAAAAGAAATTTTAGAGAATGCATACTTAGATTTATGGTTTTGGTTACGAATTACGTTTCATGGAAAGATATCTGTCAATTCTGTCATTAAAATTATTCACATACTTACGTCTTATGTCTTTCAAATATGTATTTTATAAAAGTGGTAATTTAAATGATGTTATGAAGAATCTGACTGAATTTTTTTCACAGATAGCGAGTCTAGCGAGAATGGATGTTGTCGATCACTCTCCTGTACCGTGCGATACAGTTGAACTGTTTTTTTGTATAAAATATCGGGCCAAAAAGTGATGGCTCAAGTGGAGAAAAAAAATCTTTTATTGGATTTTTCTCTGTAAATTGTGTATGACCCGCAAATTTTTCAACGAATAATCTTCAAAATAGGTGAGTACTATCGATTTTTCACAAACTCAGTCAAAGAATCGTGTGACCCTATAGTTCACTGGACCCCATGTACACCTTCGAACCAAAGACAAAACTATGAACAATCATCTTCTGCTGCCTTGTAGGGTCAATAAAGTTAAAGTAATCACTTTTGTTTGTGAATAAATATTTAATAAATGTAGCTAGGTACATTCTATTAGGATTTTTATACTATAAATATTCATTGTTACAGTTTATAAAGAACATGAAAATACTTCATCTCAAAGAATGTTACAAAAAATGTCCAGGATTTACCATCAAACAGTACCTACTACTCTTCAAGGGACCCAGTGTAAGTTATTTGTATAGAAATAGAAATATTTATTCCCCTTCATAAAAGGTCGTTGTTACAATTCATATTTATATAAAAAAAAACATTTAACACCAACAATTCACAGTTGAAAGTTTCAACATTCTAAATAATGCACATATATATTTTCCAAAATTTATACTTAGGTGACATGTTTAACTTCTTCAAAATAGTCGTTAATATTATATAGACACATATCCTTCAATATACTTTTTATTTTGGTTTTAAATATTTTTGTAGTTTTGAATTTCTTCAGAGAGTGCATTAAAGAATCTAATACCTACAGCCTGGTACTTGTTTATTCTTACTCTTGTTGAGACAATTTGATGTTTTCCCCTAGTATCATAATTATGTATGTCTGCATGACTTGTGAAGTGATTTCTATTATTTCTCACATAATTTAAATTTTTATATCCCATTAAGGAGAAAAAAACTCATAATTTGAAGCTGTTTAAATATCTCTTTACAAGGTTCATGATATTTTGCTTGTATAATGGAGCATACAGCTGCTTTTTTTAAGACAAATACCCTTTGTAGCAAGCCGTGACTGGCATTGCCCCACACTAGAATACCATACAGAAGTTTAGAATGAAAAAGTCCATAATGAGCAGTTATTGCAGCTTCTGTGTTTATATTTGATATTCTACATAGGGCATATACAGTTCTAGCTAGCCCACCACAAAGGTTATCTATAAAATTGTCAATAAAAGATATGATGTGCAACTATATAATGATTATAATTCGGTTACAGTTGCTAAAGAGTTGCTACTCAAAATTATCCGTATACATATTCTTAGTGCTCAAAAAAACTTTGAATCTTTCCTAACTTTTCTTGAAACCTTTCAAATGAAAGACGAAAGATATAATAATCTTTGGTGAGACTAGAGATATTATTAACACAAACCATCATACAATTCCAGGTTTTCAGACTTTTTTCAATGGCAGTTATAATAACCAAAATGATGGAGTTCTAATTTTCATTAGACATTAACTTTACTATAAAGAATATAGTTTTACCTATAAGTAATGTCACCATTTCTAACATCGATTTTAAATTACACAATGTTAACTATTCTGTTTCGGCATGTTATAGAGCGCCCTCTATCAACGAAAATATATTCCTGTTGGACCTTGAATCTTTCCTTAAAAACTCCAGGAGTGCTGATATAGATATTTTTGTAGGTGACATTGGTTTTGAATCTTACATTAACTCCTACACTAGAGTGACCCCAGACTCCAGTTCCTGTATTGATCATATCTTTATAAAAAAAAACCTAGAAACAAACAATCTTATATTAGATGCAATTGTTATAGATGCCAATGTGACAGATCACTTTCCAATATTTTTAAATATTACTCTTGCTAACAGTACTGTTTTCAACAAAAAAACTGAAAACAAAATAATAAGAAATCTGGACGAAATTGAATTTGAAAGTAAGATTCAAAAAATCAAATGGGGCAATGTAATATCTGAAAAAAATCTTGAACTGGCTTACCAAACATTTATAAATACCTTTCCAGACTTATATAATGAGTGTCTTCAAAAACTTCAAAAACTATATTTATTCACACTCATAAAAAACTTAAACCCTGGATAACAAATGGCTTAATTCAATCAATAAAACATAGAGATAAACTGAAAAAAAAGTTAATAAAAAACAAAAACAATAAGGACTTATCACAACAATATAAAATATATAGAAATAATCTAAACAAACTTATGCAGACTACAAAATATAACTACTAAAAAAATGAAATCAATGATAATGCTAATAATATAAAAAAAATCTATGACATAATATCTGGTGCAACAGATGAAAAAAAGATGAAAACTAATAATAATGATAACATTAATATACTGAATGAAAACAAAAAGTCATTAGTGATATTGAAATGTCAAATTTTTGCAATAACTACTTTGTAAACATAGGACTTAAGATGGCGGAGAAAATAGAACAACCTATAACAGATAACAACACTTTTTTCACAACTGGTAAAGTTCCAGCTCCATTTAAAACATCTATTGTTACTCCTATATTCAAAGAAGGTGATAAAACCGATGTTACCAATTACCGTCCAATAAGTGTAATTTGCAACTTTGCAAAAATTTTTGAAAAAAGTATGAAAGAGAGACTTGTCAATTATCTGATCTAATAATATACTAAATCATAATCAATTTGGTTTCATACATGGGATCAGTACAGCAGATGCCATGTTTGAACTAATAAATAATATAAAAAATGGACTAGATAATAATGAAAAAGTGATAGGTGTCTTTCTTGACTTGGCTAAAGCCTTCGATACAGTTCCCCATGGAAAGCTCATTAATGTTCTTGAGTACTATGGTGTCATAGGCGTAGTATTAAAGCTATTCGAAAACTACCTACAGGAAAGGGAACAGATGGTAAAAATCAGAAATGTCTATAGTAACCCTCTAAAGGTAAACATTGGAATACCGCAGGGGACAGTCCTTAGACCACTGCTGTTTATAACATATATTAACTCCCTATTAAAATTAGACATAAATGGAATCTAAATCTCGTATGCCAATGACACTGTCCTAATTTTTAAATCTCAAAACTGGCAAACTGTCCGAAATAAAGTGATCAAAGGCTTCAGAATTATTAAATATTGGCTTGACTGCAATAAACTAACTTTAAACACAAACTTTTTACATGGCATTCTCATTGAATGAAGCCAACAGGCCAAACTATGACTGTATTATGATAAACGACTATGATATTATTAAAGAAACAAATACTATCAAATATCTAGGTATCACAGTGGACAAAAATTTGAAATGGTCCAACCATGTTCAAGACCTAACTAACAAAATTAGGCGTTTAATATGGAAATTTTATATAATACGCAGGATCTTACCTCAAAAACTTTTAATACAAATTTACAAATCTTAGGTCTTTGGTGGAGTCTCTCTTGAGGTATGGTAATATCGGTATGGGGGGGGCTTTATGACAATGCACTGAAACAATTGAACGTCATACAAAATTATATACTACGCATAATATTTTTCATTGATAGGCTTTACTCAACTCACCTGTTATATAATGCAAATATTTTGCGATGAGCGATTCATCTGTCAATCCAAATTTTGTTATATGATCAATGAATTTTATACATCATCTTGATAAAACTAACGAATTTTTCAGTTTATTTTTGGAATATCCTGGAAACAAGTTGATTTTAATCACAAAATGTACAATTTGTTATTGCAAATAAAGCGAATTCATCGTACACGAAATCCTCAAGTCCAATCCCAGTGATACGAAAAGTTAGTATCATCTGCATACATAGTGGTTAGTAGATCATTATTTACAGTATTCATGTACGAAGGTAGATCATTGGTGTATATTATGAATAGTAGGGGACCTAATATAGATCTTTGTAGGACACCTCTTTTTATTGTTAGTGTGCTACTATATTTATGAATGTAATGTACACTTTGTGGTCTATTTTGTAACTAAGATACAACTATATCACTAGCAACACCTCTGATTCCATATCTTTTAAGTTTTTCAATCAAGCAAGTATTACTGACACAATCAAAAGCTTTTGAAAGATCTGTAAATATAGTGACACATTGTGACCTATTTTCAAAAGCTTCTTGAATGTTATTTATCAATGCTAATATAGCCTTTGTAGTATTTCCGCCTTGTCGAAACCTGTATTGTTTAGCAGAAAATAGATTAAATTGATTAAGGAACGTTACCAATTGTTTTGCTATTACACTTTCCAGTATTTTGGAGAAACTAGGTAAGATGTGAATTTGTCAATAATTTTCAGGCAGTAAATTATTTCTGGGATAACTTTTTTTTTTGGCTATTTTAAATACATCTGAAAATACACCTTCAACTAAGGAACTATTCATAACATATGTAATAGGGACAATAAAATTTGGAGCACAACTTTTTAAAAAACTCGTGGTAATATGGTACACGTCTTGGGATTTTTTTGATTTTAGGTTTCTTAAAATGTCAGCCATGTCAACAGTTAGGGGCACAAAAAATAGAGAATGCTAATTATTAGGAATATCAGCAACTTGACTGTTATTTGTAATACCCTGAACAATGGTATTTGAATCATTTGTGTGGCTGAAGGGGATTTTCCAAGCCAGCATCCCCGTCCCCCAAGGATTGTTGATATAAGTCAAAAGAAATTATTGCTTAATAAAACACATATTTTTGTTATAGATGTATGTGACCATGATTATTCAAAACATGGAGACAATGAGCCTGGATTGTGGGAATCCACTGATAATTTATCAGTTTCCACAGAAATGGGAGTTAAGAAATTCATCCCAGCTTAAGCCTACTAAAAGAACAGTTGTAAGAAAGAGGAAATATGAGTAAGTGTATAGGTTATTTTTTCTCTTATTTTTTTGGGAATCAAACCACAATAATGTTTTTATATTTTTTATTTCAACGTTTTGGTAGCGTTCCAGCTAGCGTTGTCAAGATTAATTAGTAATTGAATAATATTTGATTTGATTCCCAAAAAAATTAAAGAAAAAAGAATAAGTAATGCCACAAGGAACGTACAGAAGATAAGTAGGTATATAGGTATTATCGAGGGTATTATTTAGTTTGTAAAATTGAAAGAGTTTAACTTGAAAATATATTATCTTTTGGTAGAGTTGGTGCATTAAAAAATATTGTTTTTACTCAACAGCAACTGCATTTTCAGTTGTTGTTAAGTGTGTTGCATGTGGTTTGTTTTAATTAGAACTAATGTGAGTATAGGAGCAATTCTGTAAGCAAATATGAAATTTTAACACATGGTTAAGAATAACACAATCTGCTCATTTCATTTGACTATGTGTAGAAAGTTTTAAAATACTATTGGAAAACTCTCAATTGAACACATACCTCCTAGAATTTAAATCCTGATGTTGACTATGTATATATTGAAACATTTGTAAAGGTGGAAACTTTGTCAGTTAATTTTTAACCACTTCCCATATAATTGACCCTATTGACTGCTACAAAATAACTGACCTTAAGATTCCAATATGTAACTTCTTGAATTGGAATTGAAGATCCAATTTAACAATTATATTTTTGGAATTTCAAATTCATTTAATATTTTGGAGAATACAGGTGTTTGAAGAGCAAAAGATTTACAACTAAAAAAATTATCAAATAAATACCTATAGATCACAATTATCTACTAAACACATATCAGGCTTAGAAAAGTGTGTTGTCACTTAGTAAAACTAAATCAAATCTGCTAAAGGTCGTTGTCACATTCTGGATCAGAAAGTCTTGGGCTTAGTTTTACAAAAACAGGATGGAAAGAGCTATAAACCCTTTTCCAGGCTTTTTACAATGCCCAATTATAAACTTGGCTTGTTGAATAGGATTCTTATTGATGTTTGAGGATAAATGAGGCCTTTTTAGGCAATTTTGAATAAATGTGGCTTCCTTGTAAGAGGAGGACAGAGTCTGTGCTTTGCAGTTGATGAAGTAGCATTACAGGCACATATTAATGTTGATAAAAAAATTAATAATTTTATGGCTACTTAGATAATGGTGAAGTGCAAAATCGAGAATTTTCAGATTTGATCAAGTTTATATAATTGGAGGTTTGTTCCTTTTGTTATGAGACAGGGTGTTTCCAAAGTAATCTGAAATATTGTTTAGGACTTATTGCTTCTGTTGGAATAATAAACACATTTGAAGACAAATTGTCCACAACAATATTTCATATTACTTTAAACACCTGAATATAGCTTATCAAATATAAAATGCAATGAACTCTATATGATTTCATTCTTGTATTCACAAATTTTGATTACATTTATTTAGTCAACCCAAAAAACCCAATGAACCCAATGATTTAATTGTTTCCGTTTCAGAAATTCCAACAAGCAGGTTAATAAAAATAGGATTTTTGGTGATTGACAAGATGTTGTAGCTACATATGAAATTGACAAAGAAGCTGGAACAAAATTAAACAAGGGCATGTTAATGAAAAATATATGAGAAAAATGAAAGTGTGGGTAGCTGCCAAGGTGTTCAGTCTCAAATTTGCATCATTAATGCATATATCTATGTCTCAGGTAGCGGTCGCCATTTTAAACACGTTGATAAGGTATCGGTGAGCATAGGAGAGGTGTTATTTTAAATTTTAAGAGTGCAGTTGAACTTTCTTGAAGATGGAAAATGTTTGCTTGGAAAATTATTGAAAAATCATGATAGAATGGTAGAACAATACCAGGAAGGAAATTAATTGGCTCTTTATAAATTCAGAAAGTATTATTTATCAATTATTACAAATTGAATTCGAAAGTAGGGTAACCCTGGGTTAATACAGAATATATACCTACTTATATACAGTGCTATTCAAAAGTCCCCTCCCCCCTCGTATCTTTTGAACGGCTACATTAATGCATTAATAAAATTTGGAGGGTGGAAATAAAGTGTTGTAAACTTCTCTACGAATGATAACAGGTGACGTAATAGTAATAGATGACGTCACAGTGCCACTCTGGCCAATACTTTTAAATAGGACCTCATGGCAAGAGATATCTCGTTTGAAAGGCATTGACATTGGCTACATAGCCATATTAATTTTGTTTGATATCTCGTTTGAAAGGCATTGACATTGGCTACATAGCCATATTAATTTTGTTTGGGCTTAAACTAATTTTGACGGATAAATTAAATAAATACCAAAATTATTGAAATAATTCTTTTAAATTTAATTAAGTAATTAAATGTCAACTATGGATTCTTATAGCAAGTGTTCGAAATGTGCTTCTTCTACTTCCTGACATCCTATTACTAAACTCTTGTAGTACTCGTTCGAATGTGTCAGCTAAAATTGCATTGCATTCTTAAATAATTATTTCTTTAAAAACGCCAATGCTATCTGGTGATGTAGTATAAAACTTGGATTTCAAGTACCCCCATAGGACCTCGCAGGCCGATCCATCATCTACCTCCATATTATTCATCCAGGTAACGTCTTACTGCACCATAATAATGTGCAGGAGCACCATCTTGTTAAAATGTTATTTCCAGATGGCCGAATTCATCTGGATTATTTTCCAGAATTTCAAGAATTAACGGCTCGATTGCATTTTGTAACATCTCCAGATACACTTCACCGCTTCAATTTGAATTTAGGAAGACAGGACCAACTATGTGGTTTCCCAAAATACCTGCCCAAACATTGACTTTTTCTGGAAATTGGGTATATATGTTGTTCAGGAAAGGTGTGAGGATTTGTGTCACTCCAATACCTTACATTTTGTGTATTCACATTTCCATTGAGGCAAAAAGTACTTTCGTCACTAAAACAAATTGTTTTTGTGTAATGTGGGCTTTGACTAATATTATTTGTCATACATTCACAGAATTCGAGTCTTCTGTCGGGGTCGTCATCCGAAAGGTGGTGCACCATTTTTAACTTTTATGTATAAAATTTATTTTTAGCCAACAATCTCTGTACTGTACTTTTACTTACTTCACAGATAGACGCAACTTTAGTTGAAAAGGAAGTAGAGTTTACTACCATTTCAGCAACTATAGGTATCAATCTTTTTATCATCACTAAATGTTGGTCGACCAGATCGTTTGGCATCTTGAACACTACCTGTTGCTTCAAACTTGTGAAGAAGCTCCCTCAAATAAGTTCTCGAGATAGGGTGATCTGGGTATCTCTCATTAAATAAACGTTCCGCTTCATGGAGATCCTTCTAGATTCACCAATTATTAAGATAGCTGCTACTTTGTCGGCTTGAGTACAAACCATTTTGCAAAGCAAAGCAAAGCAAAGCAACAAATACTATTCTATTAAAAACGTCAACGCGGACTGAAAAATCTTCAATATTTAAATGTGAAATAATAATTTTAGTATTTATTTAATTTATCCGTCAACATTAGTTTAAACCCAAACAAAATTAATATGGCTATGTAGCCAATGTCAATGCCTTTCAAACGAGATATCACTTGCCATAAGGTCCTATTTAAAATTATTGGCCAGAGTGGCACTGTGACGTCATCTATTACTATTACGTCACCTGTTACCATTCGTAGAGAAGTTTACAACACTTTATTTCCATCCTCCACATTTAATTAATGTAAGTGTAGCCGTTCAAAAGATACGAGGGGGGGGAGGGAACTTTTGAATAGCACTGTATATAGGAGACGATTTATGTGGGGATGTGGCAAGAAAATACCAGAGAGTACTTTTTTTAAAATGTGATCCAAGCTTTCGAATATAACATATTCATTCTCAAGGACTGAAAATTATTAAGATATATGGTCAAATTATAAAATAAATTAATGTAATTTACACACATTATTTAAGTGAGAATGTCGGTATAATTGTAAAATATATAAAAAAATTGACACAAAAGTTCATTATAAAATAAACTCAAAAAACAGTATGACATTCAACAAAAAATGTTTTAATTTTTATTTCTGATATTAGGCTTTATTCGAATAAAGTTAATTTTGATTGGAATTTAAATTTTTAAAAAACTCAGCTAGCTTTTACTGCTTTTCTTTTTCATATAATTGCTCATAACCTCTCTCGCTTATTTCCTGCCCGCTTCGTCTCTAATAAACGCATGTTGATTGTATAATTAGTTGAAAGTTTGCTTATATTGCTGTTTTTCCTTGTAAATACCAGGGTATTGTTGCTTGCTACGCAGGATAGTTTTTGTGTTGTCTTCTTTTTCTTGTTCAGCTACCGACCCTGTGAATATTTGTGAAGGTAATAGATTGTAATTTAACCGGACCTTTGTGTTTTACTGACCTACTATTGATTTAAAAACTTCTATGGTCTAATAGTAATTTAAAAGCACGAATTTAGCTTTTCTGTAGTGTAAGCAAGGAGACTAACTTTTATATAAGGACCAGCGCGGACATTGTCTGGAAATGAACCTGCCGAATCAGATATAACTAGATCCCTGCAACTGACCTCCATCTGAGGTTACCTGGAACTCTTGACGTTTGAAGTCAAGGGGTCGTGGAGTTAACCACGCTGAAAAGCTGGCGCCCGAGCATTCAATAAAGATTTTGCATCAAAGAGACGTGCTCAGTCGGTAAAAACCGAGCTTGGGAGAGAAAGAAGAACGTCACAAATGTGTGAAAAATGTTCCTCCCAAATTTCAAAATAATTGCAACATCTAACACAAATCTGGCCAGGTCCGTGAATTTGTCTAATTTTTTCATTGCGTTTGGAATGTGAATGTAGTGATACTGAAATGGTTTCTATTTTAATCTAAATCATTAAATTTTGTAGGCTGGTCAACGTTAAGACGACCATCTTTATTTGGATATCATCAACAACTTGGATAACTTGGAGATCTAAATGTCTGAATGATCACACAGTGTGAATGTATCGGAGATAATTTTTGCTAATAAGTGTAAGTATTGATTATTAAATGGAAGTAGTTTTCCTATAGATGCTTCAGAAATGATAACTTTGAATCTAAATAAAATCCGAATTATTTATAGAAAAACTTTTTCAGTCTGTTTATTTGAAGAAGAATTCTACAAAATGCTGCTGAAAATCATGGAGAAAAAAAGTTCCGCTAGATCTAAATGATCAAAATAAAGAGATCACTCAACTTAGCTGAATTGAAATTGTAATCGGTTTGAAATGGAGACAGGTGGACTTGAGCAAACTTTTCTAAACTTCTCTATCTCTACACTTATTGTTTTTCGAAAGAATGAGGTAGATTTCAAGAATGATTGGGAGTGGGGCAATATGAGAAAGGTGGTTATTATAATCAAAGGAAGTGTTTTAATTAATAATTATTAGTCACGGAACAATCATCATTGCTTGAAGCATTAACTTGACATTTAAAAGTTAATTGGTGGTTGTCTCCATTTCATCGAACTTTTAAAAATAATTAACCGGAGCATCTTGCAAAGGTGGTTAACCCGGGATCGGTCGCTACCCTTCTCATAACGCGATCGGTCGCGTGTTAGATTTTATCTAACTTTAAAAAATAAATCAGAATTACTGTTTAATTTTGGGATTTGGCAAATTTAACTTAAATCTTTTTAATTTAAAGGTTTTTTAAATAAATTGACAATCCGAATTTAATTTTTAAATTTATTTAGCAAAAAATGTTAAGTTACAAAGATTCTTCACTGGAATTATTACATTCAATACAAATGTAAGTGGTTTCATGTGTATGTTCCTTACAAATTGGGGAATTACATGTTGCACAGTTATGTTTCGTGAATCGGTTCTTCCTTGTGGGGCAGTATTTACACCTAACTTTTTGTAGAAGCTGCTGGTTTTGCAATGGTGCTTGTGCCGGAGTTGTTTTTTTACCAACGTTGGTAATTTTTTGGCGAAGTGGTATAGATAAGTTTGAAATTGAAGAACGCTTGTGTAGGTGAGGTAGTGTAAGTTGTTTTGACAGCTCCCTAACAAATGTTCTTGCAGTTATCTGAGATGTATTACATTTCTGAATTATCTGGGCATTTATTGTAGCAATATTTAGTAATGAAAAAATACTGTTAGTGGCCAACGATTACTGACTCTTGCTACAGAATATTCAGATTTTAATCGATCTACCACGTCCACCCCACCTTTTGTAAAATTATAAAAAGTTATAATAGCTGGTTTGTAAGCTTCTTTGGTTTCCGCATCTATTTCATCATTATCATGTCGAAAGCATCAGGACATTTTTATTTTTTTTTTGGAACATAGGAAGCGAGAACGCAGTTGTTGCCATCTTTTCCAAAACCAAACATACTACTGCACACAGGTCGATTTTTTACTTGAAGAAATTCAGGTGGTATTTCCCGCTTATTTTTTCGAAGTGTGCCAACCATGGTCAGTTTGTGATTTACGAGCAAATCGTTAGCAAGTGGTATGGAGGTAAAGTAATTGTCCATTGTTACGTTCCGTCCAGATTTATCAATAGTGGATATCAAACGCTTTACGACACTGGAAGCATCATTTGGCAACTGATATGGGCCTTCTGGTTGCTTTCCAACATATATTTCCATGTTGTGGGTATAAAATGTTCTGGCGTCAGCTTAGCTGTAAATTTTTATGCCATATTTGGCAGGTTTATTTGCAATGTATTGCCTAAAGCGGCACTTTCCACGAAAAGCATCGAGCATTTCATCTATTGTGACATACTCTTCAACACTGAAATTTGAGGAGCATGCCTTCACAAAACAGTCAAAAACATCGCGAATTGGAGCTAAATTATCATACTTGGCCCTTTCTTTTCTGGAATTTTTATTGTCGAATCGTAAAGCCCGAAGAATGACATGAAATCTTCGCTCTGACATCACAGCTGCAAAGTATTCTGGTGCCGTACCATCGGCAATCCACAATTCTGAAGTTTTCAAGTGCTGACCCTTTTTAACTCCCGCCATGTATATTCATGTTCGATTTGATACGACAAGTTGTATGAAAGTGTGCTCTTGTAAAAGTGTCTAAAAATATAGTGAAAAGTGGCTCTAAGTTTTTGAAAATTGATCTGTATATAAAACAAGACATCCCGGTGAGTTTGGCTTAATCAAAATTGGTACTAAATGACTAGTTTCTTGAATATTTGCATTTTATTCTGCAAATACATTATTAATGGGCCGTTATAATTAACTACACTCATTAAAAAGTAGTCCAAATTCATTAGACCTGTAGCTGATATTTTAAATTCGCTTAAAATAAGTAAACAGCGATTTTGCAGACTTGAAAAATTTTATTCGACAAGAAATATTTAGAAAGAAAAGCCAAAGAAAATTCGATACTAATATTTAACTCTGATTTTCGTGGCGGTGATATTTTATGCTTTACCCTGGACCTCCTGAACACTAAACTTGAGTTGAATCTGGGCGAAGGTGAAATTAATAATATCTACCCAATTGACAACACAAATAATAGAATCATTGTTGTTACTTTTATTAGATATTTAATCAAGAATACTATCCTTAAAAATACTAAAAAACTGAAAGGAAGTAAACTCCCCATCTCCGAAGATCTCACTACCGAACAACGGAGTGAAAAGAAACTACTCGTTGAACATTTAAAGGAAGCTCGAGACAAAAATTTAAAGGCTCACATTTTTAAAAATAAATTGTTCGTTAAAAGCAAACCATTCACCTTCGAGGATCTAGTTAAAAAATCACAGTCATTCAGAGTGTTCTTCCGCACCGGATGATAACGTATGCTGATGCTGCTGGGCCCGGCTCCCCCACTTTTATGTATGAAATAAATCCGCTCGGGTCTGACAGACTTGGCGCCACCACTGCAGGGTTAAGAGGGCTTTAGAATGTCTTCGAAAAGTTTGTGCATTGGTCACATTAATTCTTGCTCATTATTACCTAAATTTAATCAAATAAACGATTGGGATAAAGAAGAAACATATGGAAAAAATACTTTATTTGTATACCATCGGTATTACAAAATCATACTAAACTTGAACTAGACCTGAAATCTCTTTTGATTGACTCATATTTTGCTTTAATTTTCATTGAATTATCCTTATTTACGGTAAATGGCTCATTACCTTCTAATTGAATGGGCCCATGAAAAATAAACTCTTTCTTATTTGTTGAATGTCTCCCCTTTTTGGCCAGACAAACTTATCAAAACCCTTATTTATGAAGGAAAACTTAAAATAAAGTAACTAGAGATTCATAAAATTAATATTCAATGAATAAATGCAATATATTAACATAATGTGAACAATTAAAAATATTTATAATAAACAACCTAAACTAAACTAAAAAATTATAGTAAAACTAAACTAAACAATTATAGTAAACCTAAATAAACTAGAAAATTACAGTAAACCTAACCTTTACTAAAAAATAATATTACTGAAAATAGAATAAACTTACATTACATTCAAAATTATTATTTGATATTATTCTTTGTTATAGATTTTTTCCTGAGAATGTCTACTTATAATTTCAGATTTTTCATGAGCTGTGCATGTTGCTCTGACATATGCTTCATGAGCTACTCATGTTCCTGTTGCAATCTTTCACTTTACAGTTTCCGAAACACATGCATGTCTTGAAAGAATGCTTCGGAAAAATTGAAACACAGTAAACTCCTCTGGAACAAACACGAAAAGGAGATTACATACAAGACAAAAATGACTCTTATGGTGTGTAGGAATCTGACAGGAAGAAACTGGGGCTGTAACCCAAAAATCCTGAGCTGGATGTACACTGCCATAGTGATACCAATCATCATTTATGGAGCCATTGCATGATGTAGTAAAACTAGCCCATTGACGACGAGAAAAAACCTCTCCAAAATTCAAAGACTAGCCTGTATATGCATCACAGGAGCAATGAGACAATGCCTAACGGCAGCCATAGAAGTGATTCTCAACGTCACCCCTCTACATATGGTGGTGAAAAGTGTTGCAGAACGAACAGGATACAGACTTAGTAGAGAGGGAATCATTAAAAAAACCATCTCCTCACTTCTTAGAAATCAGACAACCTGGGACATGCCACAAGACGGTATGATGAAAAAGTATAACTTTTCAAAGGAATTCGTTACGGAATTAAGCAACAAGAAGGAATGGAATCCAAATACCATTACCAGACTTTGAAAGAATGCTATTTAATGATACACAGTCAGCTCAAAAGCAATAGAAGGAAATGGGATAGGAGTGCTCGGGCCAGGAACCAAGCGCTATTAAAGCTTGGGAAAAACCCCAAGTATCTTTCAAGCTGAAATACATTATATACATAGTAGGTATGAAGGAAAATAATGTGAAACTAGTTTTATCTTGACAATATGTATTAAGGATCTATGAATTTTATAGCATGCACTGATTTCCAATTTGAGAAGTTTCAATAACTTTAACCACAAAATCAATTTCTTTCCCTCTACATCCTTCCGCTATCTCAACTAACTTCCCTAACTCTCTGCTTCAGATTCTGCTCAAGCTCTGACGAAACTATTTCTATATCAAGGTGAATTCTTTATATTATATTTTCCTCTTTATGATTTGAAATAAACAACATTTTATAACAATGAATTCAATTTCATATTTAAAATATCAACAATGAATATAGTCAATTCGTGTTTCATTGTAAGATTTTGATTATTACCAATATATTCTCAACTAATTAACCATATTACTAGAATTATTATTTTGGAGATTCGATATCGTTTCAATATATATGGAAGCAAAGGGAAGTCTTGACGGCTAGTTAAAAAACATTTTACAAAGTTATTGGGAATTCCGTCACAATCTGGGCTGATTGAGAAATTGAACTTTTTTACTACTTCCAAGCTTTCGAATTTATTTGAATCCTTTTCAATGATGAAATATGAACGG
>CAJUYG010002698.1:18585-47073 GCA_910591675.1 Galerucella calmariensis | reverse complement strand
CGCTTTCTGAGTCGGAATGTACCTATCCCTTCAAGCAATTGTTTTCCAAATGTAAGCGCAATCAATGCGACACATTTTTTATCCATATTATCTATTCTACATTAAAATCGAAAAACTTAAAAGTTGAACAATAATATTAAAAAAAGTATGGTTATAGTTAACAACCACAAGAAGGTACATCCGTTCGAGAACTCATTCGATGGAGCGTCGCACTACGATCGCCCTTCACCCCCACTAATCAAGTACAAAATTTCAACCAGTGTGACGTTCTCGAACTCACCCCAGTACGATTTTGTCGAATGCGACAAAATTGGACGTAATTTGATCGTGTATTCCCGCCGCAAGACCAAGTCAGTTTGATTTGATGGCAGACAGACAAGTCAGTTTGCTGCAGTACGACAGGAGTGGTTGAATGCTTAATTTGACCGTGAATTGAGCGTTACGATTTTATCGTACAAATTGAATGCTGAAAAACAATACATTTGCCAGTAAATTCTAAAAAATGTCCTATAATGAGTCGTTTTTAAGAGATTTTTTCGAATTATACAAAGAACAATGTGTGAAAAATTAAATGTGGAAAATTAAATCGCCAGCTCATGACAAAAATACTAGAAAGAGAGCTATGGATACTTTGACTGCGAAGTTTCAAGTAGTAAAAAATGACAAAATGAGGATTTTGTGAAAAAGAAAATTAATAATTTTGGAACATATACAAAAGGGAATTAAAATTAGTAAAAAATTCCATCAAGTCTGGGGTAGGGACGGAAGAAATTTATAAGCCAAAGTTATGGTATTTCCAGTTGCTATCTTTTTTGGGCGATCAAGATATACCAAGAACACCTGTTTCTAATATGTCCGATGAGGAAGAGGTGAGTAAATAAAAAGAATATTTTTCTGTAGCTTTATTTTGCCATTTTACAGCACCTTCATTATTAAAATAATTCATTAAATGTTCTCTTGTAACTTTTCCAACCTGTGACAAACTTCTGTTGTTCAAACTTTGTTGTAAGTCTGTAAAATCATATGAAGCAGGTAGAAGACCTACCGTAAGGGTTCCAGATTCATGATTTTCAAGATCCAAATGCTCAGTAAGAGTATATACTTGAGGACATTTACTTCGTAAAAGATTGTGCAAAACACAACATGCCATTACTATTTTTTCAATTGTTTCTAAATTAACATTAATTGCCGTATGATATATGGGAAATCTAGCAGCTAAAATTCCAAAAACGTTTCCTATTATTCGTCATGCTCGTGATAATCTGTAGTTAAAAATAGCTTTCTGTTTGCTTAAATTTCTCTAAGGAAATAGTTTTAACAGATTTTCACCAAACAAAAAAGCGTCATCCCCCACAAACACATACGGTAGAGTTAGTTCGCTATTATGTTATGTTTCTAGCTTAGGTATTCTTAAGTTTCCAGATTTTAGTTTTTCATGTGTGTTATTTAATACCCCTTCATCGGAAATCCTTCCATTAGTTCCAAAATTACAGTAGATAATTTCATAATTGGCATTAGCAACAGCCATAAGCACCAAGCTATGAAATCCTTTATAATTAGGAAAATAGGATCCCGAGTTTGCTGGTGGGACTATCTGAACATGCTTATCGTCTATAGCACCCAAACAGTGGGAAAAGTTCCATTTTTCCTCGAAACTTTCTGCAATAATCTGCCACTCTCTTTCAGTTTTTTGAAACTAGAACAAAAAATATCATGTTAGAACTCCCGCAAAAACATAAGATTTTCGTCATTTATTTTATGTGTTTAATGAAATGTGCAAGCGTTTTATAAAGTGTAGTGTATAAAGAATTTACTGACCAAATATTAATAATTACATTTTAAATTTTTAGATAACTGATCAAGAAAGCATTCGTACTGACTTTGTGTTCTCGCCGCCAGTCGAAGGGAACGAAGACTCACAAATATCTGGACATTCTGCCTTGTCAACAAATACTTCCACTCACCAATAAAACGCCTCATCGTGGAAAAAAAAGTGAGCGAAAAACAGATCTCCGCGATAATCTTTTAATTACAATTAATAACAATTTGAATCGACAAACAGCAGAAAAGCTTGAAAAAGGAAGCAATCAATTTAATAATTTTTTCATTTTTAATAGAACCGCAATCAATCGAAAACATTAAAATCCCAATGGAGAAAATGTCTGTATGAAATTAAGGGCTCTTCCAACAAATCAAAGGATTATGGCTGAAAAATTAATTAACGACCTTTTGTTTGAAGCAGAGTGCAATAACTTAAATAGACAATGGAGGTTACAACCACCAGTCAACAATAATGCTGCAGTTAATGCCCGTTCAACTACAATATTTCAAAGTTCTAATACTTTTACAGAACTACAGCCTCAGTATGCTACAAATTATCCAGCATCTGCATCCCAATTATTTCGCACATTTAATATTGATGAAAATTAATAATTGATAATTGATTACATTTTGTGGAGTGACTTTTAATTTATTCTGGATGTTTTTTTCAGTAACTCAGTTGAAATATTTGGAAAAAAATGTTTAGGTTACCTTGATTAGATTTGTATAATGTTTCGGTTTGTTACCATTTTTTTTTAGAATGACGAATATTTTTAAACATTATTTGTTGCAGTGTATAGTTTTATTTGATATTAAACGTGAACTTCAAGTTTTTTCCTCATAAACTTTTACCTTCAGATAATCCTTTGCGAAAACTGTGTAAACTGCAGCACAAGTTTTGGGTTTTATCCTGCCTAACGCTTGAGGAGAGATGACAGGGAAGAACTTCAAATCTTCGTAGCTTCTTCCCGTTGCCTAAAATCTACAATATTCATGAGATTTAAATACAGTAAAAATTATTATTTATTAAAATTTATATTGACGTCAGTTATTTAACATCGGATGATGCCTGATGATGTTGTACAGTTGGTTGTATAATGTCCTATACCTATACTTACCTTGAAGTAGCTGAAAGCCGTTCATGTGGAGTTATTGAAGAACGCATAACTGTGTCTTGTTTTTGGATAATAGGCGATAGCAATTCAACATAAATAGATTCATCCATTCGTAGGTAATTTCTCCAATCATCGGGATATAATCTCAATTCTTCGGATAAATTTACATGACTGTAGGTATTTCTTTCCAGTAACCACTTTTTACACCACCACCTACATTTTTTTTATTTTTTTCTTTTCTTCTCGGTTAAACAAAGCGCAAGAGCCCCTAGAAGTATATTTTCTTCCGACATTTTCACGTTGAAAGTAAACTCGTACTGCGAAATTAAACGTGTGTTCTTATTCGATTTTCGACAAAATTGTACTGTAATTGCATTCAACAAAATCGTACTGCGGTGTTGGATCATGAGTGGCGGGTTAACTAGCTGATCAGATTGTCACAGACTGTGTACCTAATCCATCATATTATATTGCAAATATTTTATAATTATAACTGATTAGGCGGTTTTCAAATTATTCAGATTTTATGCATTGTATCCGTAATGCCAAATGGAATAGAAGCTGTTAATAAGGGTGAAATGGTGTGGCTCAATTCACCTCAAGCAGCCCTAAGGAGACATGCTTTGCAAAAAAATAAAAATTTACAAAAAGGGGGAAAACAACTGGGCAAATTTAAACCAACATTACCTATAGAAATAGAAAGGCCGTTGGTTGAACATTTGAAATTGCTAGAGTCGAGGTTCTGTGGACTAACAAGACGGAAAGTTTTAGAGTTAGCCTATAGTTTAGCAGTAAAAAATGGGTTTGCTACAACCGGTAGGTCACAAGTAGGTGCAATTACCAGCGCCGAAAGGGGTTTGCACGTCACGGTTGTTTGTTGCATGTGTATGGTTCAAATATTACCCTTCTTGGAGTGCGTCATCGATTGTTAATGCCCTTCTAACATATTACGTAGAAAGAAATGGAAAAAGGCAGGTCTGTGATTAATCCCAATCAAAATACCACAATAATGAACCATTTAAGTTTTTTACAAATGTTAACCCTAATCTTTGACGTGAAAAATTTGATTAGTTGATGTTTACAATACGGGCAAGCGCGACTTATCAATCGGGAGAAATTACGCATTCAAAACAGAATGCTGACCTACCTTTCGTAGCGGCAATGTGTCCCACGTCTTTTTCTAATGTGCTACACTGACAGTTCTCTTCAGGTCTGTACTTTGTTGATTACGGTCAATATTATTAATGAAAAGTAAATATCAATTGTTCAATACCCTCTCATGTGGCAACAAGGCCAAAGCGAATGAGGACAGTACTCCCACCTAACCTCCCACTACGATGACCAAACGAAGCAGGGGGCAGAACGGCCAACGGACAGTGGAGCTAAAGACATTATCAAACACACGTTAAATTAATCATTCATTTTTTTATTGGATTTTTGCTCTAAAATTAATTATACCAGTTTACAATTAGTGTATTGAATAAATATTACATCACACCCTACATATTGGTCCTTCTTCGACGGATACATCTACTTTACAACTAAGAAATCAACGGAAAATCAAGATTTCAAGTCTCGCCGGCTGGCCATTGCAAATCAACAAGCCAACTTCGAAACGAGGATGGCTTTGGAACCGGCAGATGATTCAACAACGCTACTGCTACTTTTACCGCTGCATTCAGGACTGAATCAGACGTGGACGTCTTCTACGGCGACTACCAAACACCAGGTCTGTTTTTTCCACAACCAGGTCAGTGCGTTCCTTTTTACAACTTTGCTACATGATTACAAGCCTTTCTTTGGTCTATTTTAGTTTATTAATTCAGAATACGGTATTTTAATTAATCTAAACGTTTTCTTAAACTTGTTTTTTTATCATACGTTAAGATAGTTTCACACTCGAATACTATTCACTGCCTGCACTTTCAGCGTACAATTTATCGATTTTTCATCGTAACTTTGATCTGTTTTTGTTGTTCGACATGGCAGATATAGCTAAAAACGAACGAACTGCCTTAAAAGCTGCACTTACACGATTCGACACCTATTTTAAGGCTCTTAAAGTAAACAATATATCAGACACCGATTTAATAGAGTTAGAAACGCGTTTACAAAGGATTAATACCTGTTTAGATGATTTTGACAGCGCTCAGTCAATTATTAAAGTATGAGACGTAATTTCAGAAACAAATCCTGATGAACACACCAAAAAAGAGAAAACTTTGAAAATAAGTTCTATTTAATTACTTCTGAGGCTCGTAAATTCTTGTTAGACAAAAGACCTAAACCAACGCCGAATGTGAGTAATAATACAGAGATTACACTTTCTACTCATTCAAATGATATGTTAGACAATATTAAATTACCTCCGATCAATTTACCCACATTCGACGGATCATACGATCAATGGCCTGTTTACAGAAGTCAGCTGGTAGAACTTAATAAACTCAACATACCTCCTCCTACTCTTTGTGCCAATCCTATTTAAATACAACTACACGGCTTCTCTGACGCCGCAGAGCCAGCTTATGGTGCTAGCGTGCACATACGCTCCACTAATTCCTTTGGCAACACATGTTGTAATCTTCTATGCGCAAAAACACGAGTTTCTCCTCTCAAGCAAGTTACAATACCCCGCCTAGAGCGTTGCGCTGCCCTACTTCTAGCAAATTTAATGGAAACAGTTCCATCTTCTATACCAATTGACTTTCACGATAAATACTACTGGTGTGACTCTACCATAGTATTATCTTGGATCAGATCATCTCCTCATCTTCTAAAAACGTTTGTAGCTAACAGAATTTCGCAGATTCAATCTATAACCAATTGTAATGAATGGAAATACATCAGAACTACCGACAATCCAGCAGACTAATGATCTTTTGACTCATATGTCTAAATACTCAAATCTGAATAAACTAGTCCGTATCTTCGCTTATATTCTTCGTTTTGAAGATATTTTAAATAGAAAATCAGAAGAATCCAAAACTTCAAACGAATTCTCCGCTCAAGAACTTTCGGAATCTTTAAACAAACTCATAAGTTTGGTACAAGCGGACACTTTTCCCGAGAACTACATTGCCCTACGCGATGGCAATAAGATTTCTAGCAAATCAAAACTTTTAACGCTTTTTTCGATCGCACTCACAATGTCATACGAGTAGGAGGTGGTCTCCAATATTCTGACAATGATTTTCAGAAAAAACATCCAATTGTATTACCCCCCAAACATAGAATTACACATCTGATTGCCCAACATGAACACATAAAGCTTCTCCACTCAGGTCCACAACTAACTCTCGCTTCATTGCGTTAGCGTTTTTGGCCAATCAGCGGAACAAATTTAGTAAAACGTGTCTACCATTACTGCATAACTTGCTTTCGCTTCAATGCAAAATCCACGCAATATATTATGGGCAATCTACCTAAGGATCGCATAACACCTTCCCGACCTTTCTCCATATCAGGAGTCGATTACGCCAGAGCCTTTCTTGTTAGAGACCGTAAAGAGCGTCATTTTAAGACTTCCAAAGCATATATAGCTCTGTTCGTTTACTTTGCCACAAAGGCTCAACATTTGGAGGTCGTAAGTTACCTAGCAAGCGAAACGTTTCTGGCGGCTTTGTACAGATTCATGTCACGAGGAGGTAAATGCTTACAAATATATTCAGACCACGGTACAACGTTCGTTGATGCAAATAATGAGCTTAAGACTTCTCAAACATAATTCAACTTCCATTTCGAATGACTTAGCAGATCAGGGTGTACAGTGGAATTTTATACCACCGCGAGCACCTCACTTTGGAGGACTCTGGGAAGCCAGCGTAAAATCAGTTAAATACCACCTGAAACGTGTTATCGGTAATTCAAGTTTAACATTCGAGGAATTTGTCACGGTTCTTAATCAAATAGAGGCTTGTTTGCATTCCAGACCCCTATGTCCTCTGTCTGACGATCCAAATTATCCCAACTCTCTTACTCCAGCACACTTCCGCACTTCCTAATCGGAGAACCAATTACCATGATCCCACAGGCAAACTTGCTGGGACTAGCAGAAAACCGACTATCCAAATTCCAGCATAGGCAGCAAATTATACAGCACTTTTGGTCACGTTGGAACAAAGAATACATCACAGAGCTCCAGACACGTACGAAATGGAAGCAGCAGCATCCGCAATTATTGAAACCAGGCGTACTGGTCATTATCAAGGAAGACGGTCTTCCACCCTTGAAGTGGAGAACAGGCGGAGTGACGCAGATACATCCTGGGCACGATGGCATCATCCGCACTGTATCCATCAAAACCGTTAAGGCGCGTTCACATCTGGCGAACGCATGTGGCCGAAGCCATTCGACCGAACGCCTTCGGTAAATGTGTACGGCACAACAAACGACAGCGAAGGCATGTGTTTGCCTTCGCGAGAGTTCGCTCACTGGGCGGTACATCAAAAGAAAAATGGAGAACGAATTCGTTTGGCTGTGTTTAGTGTGGACTCTTCCAGTTAAAGTGTCGAACGGCGTCGTCGCGATTTTGTTTTGATTTTCTATTTTGCGATAATGGAGTGGACTAATTCTTCTTGTTTAAAACTTATTGGTTTATATCGAGAACGGGAAGTTTTATGGAATCCAGTGCTTAAAGATTACAAAAATAAAATAAAGAAAATTGATGCCTGGGACGACATCAGCAAAATTATGAAAGGCGATACAGGGGAAGTCAAAAAGAAAATGGAATCTTTATTAACGTCATTCCGACGTGAGAGACAAAAACAAGATAACTCTTTTAAAACTGGAGCAGGAACCGACACAATTTTTAAATCTAGCTGGTTCGCTTTCAAAGATATGCTTTCCTTGATGGACAAGTTTATACCAAAAGAAACTAAAAACACTGACGTAAGTGAAAATATATTTTGTTATCAAATAAAATATACCTACATATGCAAATATTATGTATATATATATTAAGAGATATTATTTTCAAAGAAAAACTTGTTATTTTAAACTAGATTTTCGTCTCTTTTCATATTATGCAATGAGATTTTTTCAATGCTTTCAATTGTTGATCATTTGTGACGCCTCCCTAAAAAGAAAATCAGAAGTGGCGCATGCGTCAAAAGTTGGAATGTCAACTTCAAATAGGCAATAAAATTGCTTTTAAAATGAGGTTTAACGCCACACTTATTATTTAAAAAAAATAGGGACGGGATTATTTCGACCGCAGTGTATAGGCAGTAAGTAATAAGACCGAAGACCACCTAATTTTTATGCATTTGTATTTTGCCAACTGACGCTCCCTTCGCCCATGAAATATTCAGCAAATTCATTCCTAATTGCTTCACAATTTGCCGAACTTTTTCGTCCTATCTTAGGTATTACAAGAAAGGACTCTGCATTTTTATTTTCGTTTCCCTGTCTCCAAAGTCCAGGGATGATTTTTCCTTCTTTCTCCTGATCAAATGTTCCTGGTGGAGTGTAAGTCTTGCGGGAATGTTTACTTTTTCTTAAGAAGTTGTGTAAATAGACGCATGCTAATACTACCAAAGTTGCTTTTTCAGGTGATAGTAGCATCTCTTTTCTCAAAACTCTAAAAACAGCTGACATGATGCCGAAAACATTTTCAATAATACGCCTTGCTCTACAAAGTCTATAGTTAAAGATGCGTTTCTCAGAACCTTTTTTTTGTTCTACTGGATAGCCCTTCATTAAATGTTCACTAAGGCTAAAAGCATCATCTCCTACAAATACATAGGGAATTTTTACATCTCTACTAGGTAGAATGTCATCAGGTGGTGAATGGAGCTCATTGTTTTGCAGTTTTTTCCAGAATATGGAGTTCTTTAGCACACCTCCATCTGAAATCCTACCTTGACAGCCAACGTCAGCAAACAAAAAGCAATAATTTGGATCAGCAACTCCCAACAAAACTATACTAAAATTTGCTTTATAATTAAAATAGTCGCTGCCACTGTGTATTGGTGCCTGAAGTATGCAATGCAAGGCAGTGAGGAAAATTCCATAGAGCTTCATAATTTTCCGCAACATATCGCCATTCTTCTTCAGTTGTAGGCATCTAAAAATTAAAAAAAAAAAACATTTTAAAAATTATAAAACCAAAAACTTTTCAGGAGAAGACTCGACCAAGGAGTCAATATCAAGAAGAAGAGGAGGAGGAGAAGGAAGAGGAAAAAGACATGGCCAACGATGACATGGCTGTTGACGAAATTGATAATGACACACAAGTAACAGAAGTACCAGAAGGAACAACTCTCAAAAGAAAATCAGATTTTAAATCTCCCAAGAAGATCAAACGAGTAACACCTGTGGCTTCTGTGAATCGTGGGACAAGCAGTGCTATCTCTAGAGGGCAAGAAACATATCAAATATTACAAGAAACTGTTGCAAGTAAAA
Source organism: Galerucella calmariensis (assembly GCA_910591675.1). NCBI lineage: Eukaryota > Metazoa > Arthropoda > Insecta > Coleoptera > Chrysomelidae > Galerucella > Galerucella calmariensis. The sequence goes on along the minus strand of CAJUYG010002698.1, from coordinate 37,732 downwards.
AAAACAAGAGACGATAGCACAATTTTTGGAGAGCATGTAGCAGCAAAGCATAGAAAATACAGCACCCATACACAAAGTGAGGTGGAACATCTAATTGGAGATATTCTGTATAAGGCTGATGAGGGACTTTATGAACGACACGTCTCCTCAACCAGTTCCATTAACCAGAAACAATATTATTCAAATCAACCCAATCAACAAATTTATACGAGTATCTCGCCTAGCACAACATCCAATCCATATAAGCATTTATCTTCAGACACTCAAAGCACCAGTACTCCTTTAACATCACCTTCAGCATCAGATGGGCCACTTTCTTATGAAAATGAGTCTTTTTTTTCGGAGGCTTCATCAAACCTGACGCTACAGCAAACTGATAATCCGACGACACCCATTATAAGTTTTATTAATGCATTTACAAATAGTATTTAAGGAATTTTTTGATATTTTTTTTATGTGAACCCTAGACTTTTTTAATAAATATTTAAAGCATTATATTTAACTATTTTACTCACTTTTACGTATTCTTGAAGCGTATCAATTATAGCAGAGCAAACTTCTGGTATCATCCTTGAAATGAGTTGTTTTGAAATTTTAAAAGTATACATTAAACTTGTATATGAGTCACCAGTCGCTAAATATCGTAGGGTTTTCTGTTTTTCGGTTTTCTGTTGGCGGTATCGCTTCTCTAAACTTTGTATCTTCTTTCGCGATTTTTGGACCAATTTTATTTAATAGCCATTCAAAATCAGTAGACTTCATTCGGCAAAAATTTTGAAAAAGTCCGTATTCCATTTCAGCTTTGAGATCATTAATTAAGTCTATCCCTCTATACCGACTTCTGCTTTTGAATAATGATGTTGTCCACCAGCGCCGTTTTCGTCGTTTTTTGGGGGGCTCTTTCACTGCTTCGGCCTCCGCCTCACTAATAATAATATACAATGCATTTGCAATAATTATATCCTCATCGGATGCCATATTTACTATTTTACAACAAAAGTTCGCGCGCGCCAAAAATACCCGCGAAACTGAACGAATGACTGCAAACGAATTCGTTCTCCGTTATGTGGACGGCAGAGGAAATTTTCCATCGAACGCCGAAAACATCGAATGAATTCGGTCGAATGGCTTCGGCCACATGCGTTCGCCAGATGTGTACGCGCCTTTACAGGAACATTCGAGCGTCCTGTGACTAAAGTTGCTGTCCTACCCAATCAAGTTTTTAAAAGCCTAGAGGCTTTCAAGGGGGGCGGTATGTTCAATACCCTCTCATGTGGCAACAAGGCCAAAGCGAATGAACACAGTACTCCCACCTTACCTCCCACTGCGATGACCAAACGAAGCAGGGGGCAGAACGGCCAACGGACAGTGAAGCTAAAGACATTAACAAACACACGTAAAATTATTTGTAAAAAATGTACCTATAGTCTAAGATCCGGCTGCAGGATTAGTGCGCTCATCTGTTTTTTGCTCAAAACCAAATTTTTATGTATATTTATAATTGAAGAATATATATTTACCAGGTTGCCCATCAAAATTTGGCCGCCAGTATTTTTAATTGAATAATTTTTTATTTATTTCTGGCAAAAACTTTCGTTCACTTGTTTTTTGAATAAAATTACGTCTACATTACGGTAATTCATATGAAGATTTAAAAAAATCACGGTTGCCGTTGCGCACCTGGCCGTACCTCTTCGCAGCCAGGTATAAACAGGTATGATTTCGATACACTTAGACGTTCATAACTTTAATGTATTAATCATATACCAAATTAAAGCTAATTTTTTTCTATTTATTATCATATATGGTTGCCTAGTTAAATCCGCCCGCAAATAAGGGTTGCTGGTTGTTAAAAATGATAAATATTTAAGGTAGAGTGGAAGAGAGTTAGCGCGTAGCGGGTTGCGATTAAACAGCCACAAATTCAACAAGTTTTTGCTCCTATGACGAATCCTACTGACATCTTTAATGAAACCAAAATCGATGCAGTCCAAGATTTCACGTGCCTTATGTATGGACTCCCAAAGTGTCAAAGTGTAAAGGTGCAAAGGAATAAATTCTGACGGAACTATAAATGAAGAATGGCTGGAGGATTCAGGATCTGAGTACGAACCATCAGAACACGCTAGTAGTACATCAGCACAAGAAAACGTACAGGAACCTAGTGCAAATCAAGCTGAGATAGATGGCCGTAAAGGCAAAAAAAAGAAAAAGCAAAGGACAAGGCAATTCTAAGTTGTGGAAGAGGGCAAGAAATACCGATTTCAGACTGCACGGCAAAGCTTACACAGGATTTGAAGAGAATATTTATGGAAAATATTGCCAAACGATATCAAGGCAAGAACGATCTATGGGATTGAAATGTACTGGTCACACAGTAAAAAATATGAAGGGTGGGCCACCACGACATAATTTTCAATGTTCTGAACTAACAGACAATCAGAGAAAACAAGTGTTCAATTCTTTCTGGGATTTGCCAACATGGGACGCAAAAAAACAATTTATCCGAGGACAAGTATTACCAATTGCTCCTAAACATAGACGGAAAAATACTACAGATACAAGCAGGAAAAACGACAGCTTCAGATATCATTTAAAAGTGAATGATGTAGAAGGAGAATTATATCAAGAAACCAAAACAAAAAAAGTTGTGTGCAAGAAAATGTTTTTGGCTACAGTTAGTATTGGCGAAAAAACAGTAAGAAATTGGGTTTTGGAGGGAACGTATGATGATACGACTATGGGACCTGAAGATGTTGTTCAAGGAGAAAACACTGTTACCAAATCTGTAAAAATATTTTTGCATTATTGTAGGGCGTCAACAACAAAACTATATTTGGAACCAATATGGGATAGCTACAGGCATGTACACAGGGTATATGAAGAAAAATGCAAAGAAGAAAATAAAAAAGGATTTTCATGGACAACATTCACAAAAGTTTTTAAAAAACTAAATTTAGAAATATGGTGCCCTGAAAAAGATCAATGCAATACTTGCTCAGCATTTAAGAATGATGGGACTGTGACTGAAGAAATTTACCATTCACACATTAATAGAAAAGAAGAATCACGTAATGAGAAGGGAATGGACAAAAATGATAAAACGATATTATCTTATACAGTAGATCTTCAAGCCGTGCTACTTGCACGTAGATTGAATACAGCAGCCAATTATTATAAGACCAAACTAAAAGTCCACAATTTGACTTATTATAATATATTATGGAAAATATAAACCAAAAAAAATTGTCATTTGGAGTGACGGATGCTGCTACCAAAACAGAAATGTTAAGTTATCTAATGCCTTACTGAAATTGTCAAAAACGTTCGGTGTTAAATTAGAACAAGAATACCTTGAAGTGGGTCATACCCAAATGGAGGTGGACCCTGCCCATAGTTCTATTGAAAGAAAACTAGGACGTAGGAAGGAAGTCTACCTCCCCAGATTTATGTGTGCAGACAATAATAGATTCTATTATATTAGGGAACACCTGCAAACCTGCTAAATAGACAATTATTTAGATATATAAGTGCAATTTGTTTATAATTAAGACACCAGATAGAAATATACAGTAGATAGTTAGTTACATTAGTTTTAGTATTTAATCTCATTTTGATTCTTGATAGTTGTAGTTGTTTATAAATAAATATTATCTTATTTTTAAAAAGTTATTTCAAAGAAGAAAATATATAATTGGCGCAGTCAGAGTAGAATCCGTGCGAGTTTTAAACTAAATAAAATCCTCTTAAGTAGTGACCTTTTCGGTAGTTTAATAACTTTTAACGTAAAACGTTATCGTTTTAAGTGCGGATACGAACACTGTATCATTTTGAAACAAAATAACTACAACACCCTTTCATTGGAGCTTCAAGAATCATCGAGAAGTGAAGAAAATAGTTTTTGCCAGCCAGTTTCTTCAGCAAACGTAAGTGCCAAATAATTCCTTTTCTTGCCCTCCTTAGCCTTTCTTTGGTCTTTGAAGGATAATATAAGTAACATTTAAACAACTTATGAGCAATTTAGAAATTGAAGATATTTTAGAAACTTTAGTTGATTCAATGAATTCACTTAATTTGAACGAATTTGATACTAATAGAAACAAAATGCCTATTGTACCAACTACAATTAATTGGGACCTCTTTAAGCAAAGAATAAATAATATTAAACCTTACAATGGTGATTGTGATTATTTAAATAAATTTTTAACTAGAAGTGAAAGTTTGATAGCTTCATATAATGCTTTTAATGATCCAGAATTAAATGCTCATGTATTTGAATGCATACAGGAAAAAATAGAAGGACGAGCAGCTTTTATGGTAGGAAATAGGATTGAAATAAATAGTTGGGATAAACTCAAAGAATACAATTAATTAGAAGTAGGTTATTACAAAGAATAAGTAACGATATAAATATAAGTCAAGTTGAAAAATAATGTCAAACTAGTCATTATAACAAAACTGCATTAAATACTTTCATAGCAGGATGTAACGGTACTTTAAAAAACAATATACATTTGAAAAAACCTGAAAGTTTAGAAGATGCTATGGGATATGTAACAGAATTCGAAAATTTTGAAAAAATGTACGGAAATTTAAATGACCGATTCCATCATCAAAACAAATCAAATTTTAAAACTTATGAACAGCCCCACAATTTTTCAAAAAATAATTCTAATAATAATGTTGCAAACAATTTTCCACGCAAGAATAATAATAATTATTCTCAACAAAGAAATTATAATAATTTCCAGAATCCTTCACAAAGTAGATCGTATTCAAATTTTCAACGAAATTATAATAATAATCAATTACCTTCTCAACCTATAAACATACAACCGATTCCACAGAACAGGAAATACTTCACAAATCGTCAAGTATTCGGACCCCAAAAGAATGTTTTCAAACCGAATACAATTCCCGAAAATCAATTGCCAGAACCGGTACCAATGTCTACATCGACACGAAACACCTCTTTACAAACAAGAAATCGTTTTAATAATAATAATAACCACTTCAGAAATTTTAATCCGAGCCAAAAGTCAAATTTCATATCTGAAGAATTATATTCTAATCAATACGTCGATAACGATTTAGAACCTGAAAGCAACGAACCAATCGAAGAACCAGATAAAGGAGTCCGTAACGAAAATTTTTGTATACCAAGCCCATCCAACAAGAAAAGATGATTGAAATAAATTTCCAGTCTAATAATGCTTTACCATACATAGAAATAAGCGAATCTAAGTTAAAATTATTGATATATACAGGAAGTACTAGATCTATAATTAAACCTTCAATAATTGAACAATTTTATCCACGAACCATTTACCATTCTAACATAACATTATCAACTAGTTTGGGAAGCAAAAAAATAAGATATCAAGCATTAATACTTTAATTTAACGAATTTAAAGATAATAATTATTTCATTGACTTTATTTTATATGATTTCCACGATTTTTACGATGGAATAATAGGGTTACAAGATTTAATTAATATGAATTCAAACATTGATCTTATTAATAAAAATTTAATCAGTGAATCTGTAGAGATACCATTTAAATACAGAGACAATGACGATATTGAATATTCATTTTCCATAAATGCAAATGAAAGATGCATAAGACAACATTATTTCTGACAACCTGTCAGTGTAAGTGATGGTGAAATTTTGATAGATTCCCAAGAAATAGGAAACATTGAAATTCCTTAAACTCTTTCGATTGCAAAAAATGGATTTGCTCTTGTTGAAATACAAAACTATACAGATAAATCGATATCTACTATTTTAACAAAACCAATCAAAGCCAATACATTCAATTAATCGCAGTATGAAACAGTTAAGTTCGAAAACTTCACTAATCAACTTAACGAAAATTACGTAATAGAGTCAAAAACTGATATTTCAAAATTAATTCGTACCGATCATATGAATAAAGAAGAAAAACTTGAAATAACTAATTTATGTAAAGAATTTTCAGACCTCTTCCTCAAACCCAATGATAAATTGACGTTTACATCTAAAATTGATCATATGATAAGAACTAAGGACGAAATACCTGTACATTCGAAATCATATAGATATCCTTATGTACACAGAGATGAAGTAAAACGTCAAATACAAGAAATGTTAGATAAAGGAATAATAAGACCTTCATGTTCACCATGGAGTTCACCAATTTGGATTGTTAGTAAAAAAAATAGACGCCTCCGGAAAACAAAAATGGAGACTAGTAGTAGACTATAGAAAATTGAACGATAAAACAATTGATGATAGATATCCTTTACCTAATATCTCTGATATTCTAGATAAATTAGGTCGTGTTCAATACTTTAGTATGTTAGATTTAGCCAGCGGATTTCATCAAATCCAAATGAATGAATCTTCAATAGAAAAAACTGCATTTAATGTCAATGATGGACATTACGAGTTCTTAAGAATGCATTTCGGATTAAAAAACGCACCGTCTACTTTTCAACGAGTAGTTAATGAAGTCCTTGAAGACTTACAAAACAAAATTTGTATGGTCTATATGGATGACATTATTATCTTCAGTACGAGTCTTCAGGAACATTTACAAAACTTAAAATCAGTCTTTATGAAATTACGCGAAGCACAATTCAAAATACAATTAGATAAGTGCGAGAATTCCTCCGTAAAGAAGTAGAGTATTTAGGACATGTAGTCACTCCTCAAGGTATAAAACCTACCCAAAACAAAATCAAAGCTATAAAAAATTTCCCTGTTCCTAAAACTGCGAAAGACATCAAGTCATTCCTAGGATTATTAGGTTATTACCGGAAGTTTATAAAAAATTTTGCACAATTAACAAAACCCCTAACTGTTTGTTTAAAGAAAGATAAGAAAATCGAACATACAGAAGAGTTTTTGAAATGCTTCAATCATTGTAGAAATATTCTAATTTCTGAGCCAGTTTTAGCCTATCCAGATTTCGAAAAACCCTTCGAGTTAACAACAGACGCATCATACTATGCAATTGGAGCAATTCTTTCCCAAAACAACCACCCTGTCTGTTATGCCTCTAGAACTCTCAATTCTTCTAAAATCAATTTCTCTACAATAGAAAAAGGATGTTTAGCCATAGTATGGGCATGTAAATATTTTCGTCCCTATCTTTTCGGTAAACATTTTACAATTTTCACCGACCACAAACCATTACAGTGGCTCTTTTCATTGAAAGAACCAAGTTCACGACTTGTACGTTGGCGGTTGTAATTAGAAGAATTTAATTATGAAATAAAATATCTAAAAGGAAAAAATAATGTAGTAGCAGACGCCCTTTCACGAAATATATCAAATATAAATGCAATTGAAACAGCATCTGTTGATGTCAACTTTGACGAAGATGATTTAACTGACTTAAATCAAATTTTAGAAGAACAAAATTTTGAACAACCTCTACCTATTTTAGATGACATAGAATTGACAGATATGTTAGACAGATACGACGAAAACCAAAAAAATGAACAAAACAAAAAAATAAACATTATTTCTGACATAATAATACCAAATACTTTAACAACAAATGAAAACGAAATAGATAAAACCATAGACACTATACACAGTGCGAAAAAAAACCCAATATTAAATATTCCCATCTCAGAAAAACCTTTGAATATGTATAAAAATCAAATTTATCTTACGCTTGGAGGAATATATGTTCCTAAAATAATACGTGATAAAATATTTGATAATATTAGATTATATGTAACGATACCAAAATTCAATAGTGAACAAAACATAATACAATTCATTAAAGATTATGTTGATCCTAAACAACATTATGCCCTTTATTTTCAAAATGAATTACTCATGAGAATGTTCGTAGTAACAGCCCAAAATATGTTTAGAAATTCAGCTTTTAAATTTACACATTGTTCAAAAGCCTTAGCAGCTATAGAAACCACTGAAGAACAAAAACAAAAAATAGAATATAGCCACATTTTTAAATCAGGACACAGAGGTATCAACGGAGTGAAAAAATCTCTCAGTTTATCATATTATTGGCCCAAAATGAATGACGACATTGAAAAATATATTAATAGTTGCGAAACTTGCTTAAAAAATAAGTATGACAGAAATCCCCCTGTAATAAAATTCAACCTAACGCCGACAACATCAAAACCATTTGAACATCTTCATTCAGACGTCTTTTATATATCCAATAAATCCTATTTAACAATTATTGATTCATTTTCACGATATGGACAAGCTTACCCCTTAGATACTATAAATGGTGTATCTGTAGTTGATAAATACTAGACTTTATATCACACCATGGATTACCCCAAAAAATTACTACAGATCGTGGTAACGAATTTAAGAATTTCGATCTAGAATACTTTTGTAAGTTACATCATATCCATTTACATTTTACTACTGCAAAGAACAGTAATTCAAATTCCCCTATCGAAAGATTCCATTCAACCCTAATTGAACATTATAGATGTCTACAAGAAGAAAATAAAAACATGCAGCCTAATCAATTGATAAAAAATGCCATATTCTGTTATAACAATTGTATACACTCCGTAACAAAATACACCCCATTCGAAATAATTAAAGGACACATTAATAATCCTGATCCTTTTGATTTAGATGATCACCTTATAATATCAACATGGTGCAAGATCATATAGAAAACAGTAAGAAACTTATGAAAAAATAAGACAAAATAATGAGACTATTAAAGAGAAAAATATCCAAAAATTAAATGAAAAACGTGACAACCATCCAGACTTTTCAAACGAAGAAACATGCTACGTTAGAACTAAATTAAGAAACAAAAAATCACCCGAATTCAAAAAGACTAGAATAATTAAACAAAAAGGAGTACTAATCGAAACAGACAAAGGAACTTATCACAAAACCTTAACACGTGAACCAAGACATAAAATAAAAAAATTGTTAGAGGTACCCGACAATGAACCTCCAGACATTACTGACAATGACATACATAATACTCCAGGTACTTCAGGTACGCAGCACTGACAAAGACATAACAATTACAAAAATAGAAAACTTTCTCCTTCCCATCCAATTAGGAAACTCTAGAATAATATATAAAAAAACATACTTTCTTACATTACGTAGACTTAGATATAATTATTAAGCAAGCAAATAATCTTATTAATCATTTTAATATAGTAAAACATAGTATAACCATAGTCAATGTAAGTAATCCTATATCATATCATAGCTTAGCACAAAATATGTTAATGAGAACTCAATATCTAATCAATATTGTTGAAACTAAATTAAATAATCTCACTCCCCATATTAGAAATAAAAGAGGACTAATAAATGTAGTGGGTAAAGTTGATAAATGGCTTTTTGGAACTCTAGATGCAGTTGATGAAATTAAGTACAAAACTGCAATAGATTTACTACAGAAAAATCAGATAATCCAAGAAAATAATTTACAAACTTCCTTATATAAAAAACTTATTGAAAATTATAATAAATCTATAACTATTTTAAGTAAAAATCAAGAAACACTTAGGAATGATTTAGAACAAATACAAGGATCATTTTATGGAAAAATTAAAACTCTTGAAAGTTATTTAAGCTTCCAAGGCATCATTTCACAAATCACTTTAGATTGTCAAACAACAATTAATCTGTTTGACAATTTAGAAAACGCTATAATATTTTCAAAATTAAACTCTACATAATTCCATAATTTCAAGCTCTGATATATTCGATATAATTAAGCACTTGTTTAATATATATGATCCCAAACAAATTCCTAAATTTAACAACATGTTAACTTATTATCAATTTTTAGGCACCCAGGTATCAATATCAAACTCTAAATTAGTTTTTGCAATCCATGTACCTATTTTAAAAGACCAAACCTATGAATTTTACCACTTATTTCCCGTTATCCAAAACCACAAAACGTATACACCTTCTTTTCCTTATTTGGCACGCAAGAATGAAGATACTCAATTTGAAAGAGAAGAATGCCCTTTTTTAGAAAATACATATTATTGCCAACAGAATCCTATGTCACAAGATAATTGTACAATACAATTATTAAAAGTAGAAAATCCAACACATTGCCACATAATAGAAGTAAATGTTCAAGAACTAATAGCAGCACAAGTTACCAAAAATGAAGCTCTCATTATACCAGAAAAATCACAACAAATATTTTCAAAATGCCGAAGTAATTAATATATTCAAGTCACAGATCCAATACTCATTAAAATACCAGATTCATGCGAAATATGAACCAACAATCAAAAGTTCATTAACAAAATTCCAATTAGTCACGGTAAACCCTTTATACTACCAAAATTAGAAACAAAGATGTTAATTCCTTCAAGAAACTACCAAACGCCCAACATTACGAAGATCGACTTTGAAGAACTTCGAGAAATTAGCCAAATTTTAAAACAACTTAAACCAATTACAGAAATTCAAGACAACCCGTATACAACAAATTTATTTGTAACTATTCTTATATTAATAATCACTTGTATCCTAATATTGTGATTATAATGAAATTCAGAGTGAAATTGAGAAATATTTTCAAAAAGAAAGTAAAAGAAGAAAAGAAGCATGAAGAAAAGGACATTTCGAAAATATTCTCGAAACTTAAAGACGGGAGGAGTTGCAGACAGTAGTAGATTCTATTATATTAGGGAGCACCTGCAAACCTGCTGAATAGACAGTTATTTAGATATATAAGTGCAATTTGTTTATAATTAAGAAGACACCAGATAGAAATATACAGTAGATAGTTAGTTATAGTAACGTTAGTTACATTAGTTTTAGTATTTAATCTCATTTTGATTCTTGATAGTTGTAGTTGTTTATAAATAAATATTATTTTCTTTTTTAAAAGTTATTTCAAAGAAGAAAATATATAATTCCAGCTATTTATTTATAACAATGTCGTAACTCCGAAGCAGGCGCAATTTGTCGTAGCTCAATCAGTTTGACGTGGTGCTCGGTACGTTTGTTTGATCTCTGGTAGAAAAGCATGGCATTTTTATGCAAAAAATAATGTAAAATTACTATTGTAATGAATTAATTGTTATGTAAAACGGATAATCCAATGCCGTTCAGTCCATAGCAATTTTTAATCGAAATTTGTTCTTTGTAAACTTGGCAAACTACCTATTTTAAATGGTTTATTTGTATTTTTCGTAAAGTTAGAATAAAATGTAAAATATATTACCTCATATTAATAAATCATTTAAAACAATTTTCTCGGTAAATAATACAATAGATACTTTTAAACCTTGCACTTATTTGTTTTCTTCCCTTTAAAGTGTTATTTCAGGATTATCATTATTTACTTAATAGAAGTTTGATAATAAAGTTCAAAATAATAATTTAATCTCTTTAGTTAGTTATACTCGTTTCTTTTTCAGTGATGGCTAGCTTCAGAAGGAAACGATTACTGGAACTGTGTCTATTAAATGAAGCATCTTCGCCTAAAAAACAGAACCCTACTTACACCTTAAAGCAACCTGAAAGTAATGCTACTGAAACGGAGGTAAATCCTGATCCTCCTGCAAATATTGAAACATTCGACATTATAAGTATGCCCATTGATATACTAGAAGATAGCATTATTATACCTAATCTGCGTAGTGACTGGCCGTTTTCGATTCCAAACGCTTCAGACGAAAACATCACCTACAGCAATCAAGTCTACTCTCAAGACTTCCATTATAGCAAACAATACTAAAATAGATCAAGGCAGTTTTACAGTCGAAGAAGATCAAGACATAACTGATGTAGAAAACTACGTGGATAAAGACAACGATTTTCAACCGGAAAACGAAATTAATAATGCATCTAATAGCGACAGTGAGAGTACTGAAAATGGAGAAAATAACACTCTCGCGATGGCTAATAAGAAAAAACGTGAAAATATAAAAAGAATTGATAAAACTTCACGCGAAAAAGGAAAATCTTACTTGGGATATCGTCGACCTGCTGGACAGAGTAGAACCTTTCAAGACACACAACGTGGGGAAAGGAACATTTTTCCTTCATGTAAGTCAAAATTTTGTGAAAAATCAAGCAGGCGTCAATGCAACTCAATTTCCGAAGAAAATAGAAATAATTTTTTTTTTGAAATTTTGGGCCGAACGAAAAATCTATGTAATTAATTTGATAAATGTCGAGGTAACTAAAGAGAAAAAAGCAAATAACGAAAACGCTCGTATCATCGTATCGTATCATCTAAAAATAAAAGATCGACTAATTCCAGTTTGAAAAAAAATGTTTATGTCCACGCTAAGTTTAAAGAAACGATCAATTTTTGGCTGGATATCCAACAGTACGGTATGTGCAATTCAGTAAGAACTGTAACTCAGCAGGTAGCGACTAGAAGTTCCAGATTTTATTTTTTGAGGACATTTTTAAAAAATTCGAATAAGGTGCCTTCACATTACTGCCGCCATGAAAATCAAAAGCTCTACTTGAAACAAAGTTTTTCAAATCTTTCTGATCTATACAATGCATAGAAAATTAAATCTGAAGAATCCAACGAACCAACTCTTTCGAGAACATATTACGCTTATAAAAATGCTCAGAAAACTAAATATTTCACTATACCAGCAAAAGAAGGATAGATGCGACATTTGCCTCCAATACGAACTTAATAATTTAACTGAAGATGTCTGGATTAGTCACAGATATGCTAAGGAACGAGCAAGAGCAGAAAAATTTAATGACAAAAAGGCCAGTGAGAATGGCATTTATCATACCATCACAATGGATCTTCAAGCAGTAAAAATTTGTCATGCAGTTAATGCATCATCTGCCTATTACAAAACAAAAATTTGTACACATAATTTCACTATTTTTAATTCAACTAATAAGCACTGCACATGCTATTGGTTCAATGAATCATAAGCCGATCTCCAGGCATCTGTCTTTGCCTCATGTTTGACAGACTACATCAAAAGACACCTTAACGATTCCAAGCCAGTTATTATCTACTCAGATGGGTGTTCTTACCAAAATAAAAATTCAGTAATGGCCAATGCCCTTTTGCATCTATCAAGTGAGCTGAAAATCAATATTGAGCAAAATTATCTCATAAAAGGGCACACTCAAATGGAGTGCGATAGTGTCCACGCACTTATTGAGAGGAGAGTAAAAAAAAATCAATTTACTTGCCAAGCGATTATTCTCGATTATGTCTGGGTCAAGAAAAATCAATCCATATGAAACCATTACGTTGGATCACTCGTTTTTTAGGGACTTTAAGAAAAACATGAGCTACCATTCAGAGAGACCTGGGCGAAAAGTGGGAGATCTAACGGTTAACGACATAACAGCTTTCCAATATCTACCTGAAGGAGAAATAAAATAAAAAATTCAGTTTAATGATGCCTACACGGATCTTCCTATAAGACCAACGGCCATTCAAACTGTTGTATTTCCTCGCCTCTTTAATGAACGATTACCCATTAAAAAGACGAAATATGACCATTTGCAATAAATGAAACCAGTTATTCCCAGCGATTGTTGGACCTTTTATGACAACCTACCCTACAGCGATAAATAAATTGGATATTTTTTTTTGTTCATTGAAAATTTAATTTTTTTATCAGTAGATTTTTTGTTTTTTTGTGTGCATATTTTTGAATTTTCGTTTTTTAATATGAAAAAGCAGATTTTTTTATTAATCAGAGTACCATGTAAGTTACTTTCAATTTGTCGTAAGTCTCAAGTTGTTTGTGTTCAATATAGCGTAAGTCAAGTAGCTTTTAGAAAATAAACTGTTCTGCTAAATTATTGCAAAAATAATAAACAAAATGTATTTTTTCGTGCAATGTTGTAATAAAATGTATTTATAAAAAATATTTGCTTTTTTGCGAATTTTTTTTGTCTACCTGAAAATGGGCCATTTTTGAGTTACGACATATTGAAGTGTTACCCTCGAGGGAGTTTATAAGTTTATTTAATATTCTTTGTTTGAAAAGCATTAAAGTGCGAAACAGCATATATGCAGTGTGACGCCACAGGTAACCACGCCCTGTTTTCGTTCAATCCAATTTCTCTAATTAATTTGAGGGTTTAAACGTTCGCGGAAAAATCTTAAATTTCGGGCATCTGTTTAAAATGAGTTTTAGTTTCTATTATTAACTTTAAAATTTTTTCTTTAACAAGCCCATTGTATTTTTTCATGTTTGGTTGCCGCTGTGTTTTTAGTTTGTATAATTTTATTCATGTTACCAGAATTGTATTTTTTCATGTTTTGTTTCCATTTATAGTGAGCTATAAGTTATGTGTAGTGATGAGTTCCATAATGAAAAATGATATTCATGTACAATGTGATTCACGATTCAACAAGATAATCATGAAGTTGGAGAAATACTGATTCTGTCGATTTTTTTGTATATAACATAAACAAATGTTTCATTAAAAGTTTGAAAATTCAGCCATTGTGAAGAGTCCAAAGATGAACGTTCATTGTGCGTCTAAAGGCGGGTGTTATGGACAATTTCAGGCGAAGAAACCGTTGCCAACGTCAAGACGGATAACAGCAGCTCTATTTGATGAGTTCAGCTATAGGATTAGTTACAGCATAAAGATCTTCCACATGAACATTTTTTGACAGTTCCAAGAACCAATCAAATTTCCTCATTTTTTATCATATGAACAATTTCACCCAATCAGGTCAACCTTACACTCATAACATACTATGGGTAATTTTCACGTTGCTATGAACACATATTGATTTATTTCGATTCTGAAGTTTCAAATATTTAATATTTCGAAATACCAAGATTTGGTTGTAATACTGAGGAAAATAATAATGAACTTATAGAATCGAACATACCAAAAAACACCGTTTACAGTAAGAAATTTGTATGTAAAGTATTTATGGACTTTTGCAACGATAGAAAGTATAAATTAGATGGAAATCGAACGGCGGAAAAATTGGCGTTGATTTTAGAGGAAGAAAGTACGGTCAAAACCATGTGGAATATAACAAGTAAGCTGTTACAAGAAAAATATTATAAAGAAATGAAAGTTATTATTGACCCATTCAAGTGTTGCATTTCAACAAGCGCGAGCTGCCCGCGATTCTATACGACGAAAACTGCAATCAGATCCTTGTAAAAGGAAACAAAGTTCGGCAGCATTAAGCTCTGTAGAAATAACGAAAATAGTAAATTTATGGAATGAAACTAATCCCGAAGGTCTGCACAGAAATTCTATCACATAGCCGCGATAGAATTAGCTTAGCGAGGTGGGGAAGCTGCTGCTTGCTTGACTGAATTTTTTTGTATCGAATCAAACAACGATGGTTCTGTAACAAATCGAGTTGAATATCAGCAAGACTTCCAGGGTGGTTCAAGAATGTGTACTGGAAGCAAGTTTTAATAGAAAACAACGACAGTAACGTTTGTCCTGTCGAAAAAAAACAACCAACAGATTATTCCTTAGACCAAATCGTCAATGGAAATCCGAAAATGATCACTGTTATGATAATATGCCCATTGGAAGAAATACGATTCAAAATTGGACAAGATCGTCTGCCGAAACGATTGGCTTGAAAACAAAGGAAAAAAATTACTTATCATTCCAATAGATCGACCGCGGTTAGTCGTTTGGCCAGAAGTAGTGTACAAGAACAACAGCTTATAAAAATTACGGGTCACAACAATGCCAACTCAATAAAACCCCACTTGAATATTGACGAAGAACATCATAGTCAATTAATTAACAGCATGCGTAGTGGAAATACATCTTCATCAGTTATAGAAACTAACACGTCTGTTTCCAAGCAACAGGCTTTCGAAGCCTGTCATAACATTTTTTCGAATAAATATCAATGTCCTTGGGTTAATACTACTGATTATATTTTTCACATGTCAAAATCTGACATTTTGGTGGTTTTAACCAATAGCAATGCATTATTCTAGCCAATCATTCGGTATTATACTGATAATTCTGCTTCCTCATCGATAATACCTTGTTTACATTGAAACGTCAAAATTTTACTTTGTATTAGTCATTATTGACAACTAAAAGTGCTTCGAAGTATATTGAAAAATGAACACAAATCGATTCAGTGCCATCACCCAAGAGAATATTGAACATTTAATGCAAAACTCCACTCCACAATTGATGAAAAAAATAATCTTCCCAAATACAACTCGCTGTTCAAATTTTATCACATAATTTTTTATTTTCATCACCTAAACTTGTTTATTTGAGGCAAAAACTTTAAAACAAACCGAATTTAGATAAAATCCCTCGTCCTAACGGACTCGTGATTTTATCAATCGGTTTGTTTTCATATTTTTGCCAAATAAACAAGTTTGCGTGAAAAAGAAAAAATTATCGATAAAATTTGAAGCACTCGTGGTATTACCTTCGATTATTTTTTTCACTAGTGAAAATCTGACATTTTAGTGGTTTTAACCAATAGCAATACATTATTCTAGCCAATAATTCGGTGTTATACTGATAATTTTTTTTATAGTAACCAATCAAATTACTTAATTTTAAGTCATGTGTCAAATTTCATCCAATCACCTCTGGATTACAGCGATAATGAGAATCGGTCTTTTATTCACCGGTAGATCGACCAATCGACCAACTGTGTTTTTTTATTCATTGGTGGATTGTAGATGGAAGAAATGACGCGTTCATTTATTACTGTTGCATCAACCAAAATTGCAAACCACTCCACCGTTGTATCGAGGTGGTGAATGAATTTGGTGGTTTACAAAATGTTAGCTCAACCTCAAAAGACTAACGAAGCGATCAAAGAAATGGACGAATTAATACAAATGAACTTAAAATCTGGTAACAAGGTATTGATGGTATTAACAGCGTTAGAAATTGAAAAAATTCCAAGTAGAACTATCAGATGAACTGCTACTCCGAGATCTAGAGGCTAAAATAACTACAACACTTTTCAAAATATCTTCATTCATTTCGTAAAATTTTGCTAATAACAACAATCAACTTAGAAATAGATTGTCAGTTGATTTAAACAACAACAACTGCGTTTTTTATGTGCCACTGATGACTCTAGCATGTCGTTGCAGCGGAGACTGAAGTCATTCATTAATGGTGAATAAATGATGTAAGACGTACCTAAAACGTAAAAACGTAAAAAAACGTACCTATACCCTACATGTGGTGTTTTCATATCTGCTGTAAGTTCCTTGTGGCATTATTTATTACTTTTTCTCTTATTTTTTGGGAATCAAACCACAATGAAGCTTTTTATTTCTTTTTATTTCGACGTTTCGGTAGCGTTCCAGTTTGGTGTTTTTTTCATTGAAAATTAATTAAGCGTCAAACTGACAACTGGTTTAAAAATGTCGCGCAGACTTGGTGTTGCATCTAGCGTTTCAATTAATTTACCAATTTTACTTCTCACAACAGTAGTTTTGAATGAAAATTAATATAATTTGTTTGATTAAGGGTCTTTTCAAGTACGAATAAAATGGCGAATAGCTAACTGGAAAATAAATTTATTAGGAAGTCATATTCAACAAATAAAGTGTAAATGTCTTTCAAACTGACTTTAACCATTGATTATTCGGTGAATTAACATAACAAAAATGATTATTTCTACGTTGGCTGCAATGAAATAACAATAACTAACTTCATGTCGAGAAATATAGCTTCATGCACATATAATATATATAATATATAATAGGATGATAAACAATTGTTATGTTTCGCGGACGCGTTGTAAGTTGCAAAATAGATTTTAGGCTAGCTGTCACCTGCTTGACAGCACTGAAATTAGGATTTCATGTAAGTAAATATTTAATGGCCGTTTGCACCAATTGATGTTTAAGGCCCGGTTGTACATTTGAAGCTTAAAATTGAGCTCAACTGAGCTGGGCTTTAAATATAATCTTAGCTCAACCCTAAGCCTGTTGTACAAACATGGTTCAGTAGCAGCTCTACTAAACCTATATTTGCAAGCGTTGGTAGAACTTCTTTCGAACTGACGCATGCGTATGGTCACAATATGTTTGTCAAATAACCTAACTAATGTCATATTTGCTACCTATTATAGTTTTACAAGAAACTTCCTCTGATATACAATTTGTCACAATGCGAACGGTTTCTTTAGAAAGACGAAATCTCTGAATAAACTCATGATCTCTTCAACATTCAAAGTGATTCATACGCTCTCTATACACCTGAGGTCTTCTCGGGTGTTGCACGATTCCAATAAGTTACAAAAAATCTTCATCCTCGGTTAAAATATCCATAATTAACTTTTAATTTATTATTAAATGAAGTACAGATTATGTTTGCATACAATTCATTCACATTTAAGCCACGGAACATGATAACAATTTATGCTCCGTACTTAAGCGTACATTAAACCTGCCCTCTTGGAGGCTTTACTAAGCTTAAGGTTTAAATGAAGCTCAACCGTAAGCCAACTTTGTACAACAGAAATCTGACGCTGAACCTGAGTTCACACTTGAGCCTTCACTAAGCCACAATTGTACAACCGGCCCTAAGTAGATTTAAAGTTAAGTGGCGCTTTGAGAAAGTTTTGTTTTGCACCATGTATTCCAGTAAATAAAGGAAAAAAGTTAACATTAATGACGCCCTGTTTTCATCTTCCGGTTGGGAGTTGCATTTGGTACCTTATTAAACATGAGACAAAGTTCTGCATGGAAACGCGTGCGAGGGCGGAGAAATGGCCCCAAAAGACCAGAAAAATAGGTTTTCAGTCAATATCTCCTAAAATATGACAAATGGAGATTTTT
This sequence comes from Galerucella calmariensis, assembly GCA_910591675.1. NCBI lineage: Eukaryota > Metazoa > Arthropoda > Insecta > Coleoptera > Chrysomelidae > Galerucella > Galerucella calmariensis. The sequence goes on along the minus strand of CAJUYG010002698.1, from coordinate 18,973 downwards.
GGGTCAAATAAAATTTGCACAATCGAAAGGTAGACATTCTTAGGTTTCAACATTTCATTGACATATATGTCAATGATTTTTCTGTTTTCGTTTTATTTTTGAAGAAAGATGTTTATGGAGGATGATATGGAAGTATTGGATATTCTTGAAAATGGATTTCCAAGAAGACGGTACAACCGTAAAAACTATTATAAAGAATTGGATGAAAAAACTTTTTTGCAACGGTTTCGCTTGACCAAGTCAACTGTTTTACAACTCGTAGAAATGCTAGAAAATTCTTTGGACAATCGGACAATTTGTAAGCCCAGACAGGCCATCATAGTTTTCTTATTTTGAATAACCTGTTACGGTTTGAAGGAACTTATCAACTTTAAAAGATTATTTTCCA
>CAJUYG010002698.1:0-18485 GCA_910591675.1 Galerucella calmariensis | reverse complement strand
CAGTTATAGAAACTAACACGTCTGTTTCCAAGCAACAGGCTTTCGAAACCTGTCATAACATTTTTTCGAATAAATATCAATGTCCTTGGGTTAATACTACTGATTATATTTTTCACATGTCAAAATCTGACATTTTGGTGGTTTTAACCAATAGCAATACATTATTCTAGCCAATCATTCGGTATTATACTGATAATTCTGCTTCCTCATCGATAATACCTTGTTTACATTGAAACGTCAAAATTTTACTTTGTATTAGTCATTATTGACAACTAAAAGTGCTTCGAAGTATATTGAAAAATGAACACAAATCGATTTAGTGCCATCACCCAAGAGAATATTGAACATTTAATGCAAAACTCCACTCCACAATTGATGAAAAAAATAATCTTCCCAAATACAACTCGCTGTTCAAATTTTATCACATAATTTTTTATTTTCATCACCTAAACTTGTTTATTTGAGGCAAAAACTTTAAAACAAACCGAATTTAGATAAAATCCCTCGTCCTAACGGACTCGTGATTTTATCAATCGGTTTGTTTTCATATTTTTGCCAAATAAACAAGTTGCGTGAAAAAGAAAAAATTATCGATAAAATTTGAAGCACTCGTGGTATTACCTTCGATTATTTTTTCCACTTGTCAAAATCTGACATTTTAGTGGTTTTAACCAATAGCAATACATTATTCTAGCCAATAATTCGGTATTATACTGATAATTTTTTTTATAGTAACCAATCAAATTACTTAATTTCAAGTCATGTGTCAAATTTTATCCAATCACCTCTGGATTACAGCGATAATGAGAATCGGTCTTTTATTCACCGGTAGATCGACCAATCGACCAACTGTGTTTTTTTATTCATTGGTGGATTGTAGATGGAAGAAATGACGCGTTCATTTATTACTGTTGCATCAACCAAAATTGCAAACCACTCCACCGTTGTATCGAGGTGGTGAATAAATTTGGTGGTTTACAAAATGTTAGCTCAACCTCAAAAAACTAACGAAGCGATCAAAGAAATGGACGAATTAATAGAAATGAACTTAAAATCTGGTAACAAGGTATTGATGGCGCTATTAACAGCGTTAGAAATTGAAAAAATTCCAAGTAGAACTATCAGATGAACTGCTACTCCGAGATCTAAAGGCTAAAATAACTACAACACTTTTCAAAGTATCTTCATTCATTTCGTAAAATTTTGCTAATAACAACAATCAACTTAGAAATAGATTGTCAGTTGATTTAAACAACAACAACTGCGTTTTTATGTGCCACTGATGACTCTAGCATGTCGTTGCAGCGGAGACTGACGTCATTCATTAATGGTGAATAAATGATGTAAGACGTACCTAAAACGTAAAAAAACGTACCTATACCCTACATGTGGTGTTTTCATATCTGCTGTAAGTTCCTTGTGGCATTATTTATTATTTTTTCTCTTATTTTTTGGGAATCAAACCACTCGAAGTGCTCGAAGGTGGCTGAACGTCTATGCTTTGATACTATATATATCAAACATCACATAGCCCTTAAATTCATTTTATAAATATAAAGTTTTATATTATCTCTTAAATGGAAAACCTCATTACTTATTTAATGTTAGAAGAACTGGAGGATGAAAATAATATTATGGATAATATAGTGGAATTGATTCCACCTCTAATGGGTATATAGGTATATTTCCACTCAATATTTTCCCTCAATATTAAATTCTACAGTTTTATACGTTTCGATATTCTCCGCCATGATTAAACATCAATAAAAATTAAACAGCAGAAATTTTAAGGTTTGAATTGTTGTTTGTCGTTGAGATCATAAGGTATTATTATTATTTCTTCCTGGGTTGACGTTGACATAATGAACCGCTGACCAGCTTAGCGTGAAATAAATTCGCTGGAAAAAATGGCGAACGCTAGAGCTAGCGCTGTCACTTAGCTGTCAAATTTGCCCTTTGCTTACTCAGCGCTTGCCTAGCGCTAGCGTGGCTGAACGCGCCCAATGTATATATAATAGGATGATAAACAATTGTTATGTTTCGCGGACGCGTTGTAAGTTGCAAAATAGATTTTAGGCTAGCTGTCACCTGCTTGACAGCACTGAAATTAGGATTTCATGTAAGTGAATATTTAATGGCCGTTTGCACCAAATGATGTTTAAGTAGATTTAAAGTTAAGTGGCGCTTTGAGAAAGTTTTGTTTTGCACCATGTATTCCAGTAAATAAAGGAAAAAAGTTAACATTAATGACGCCCTGTTTTCATCTTCCGGTTGGGAGTTGCATTTGGTACCTTATTAAACATGAGACAAAGTTCTGCATGAAAACGCGTGCGAGGGCGGAGAAATGGCCCCAAAAGACCAGAAAAATAGGTTTTCAGTCAATATCTCCTAAAATATGGCAAATGGAGATTTTTGGGTCAGATAAAAATTGCACAATCGAAAGGTAGACATTCTTAGGTTTCAACATTTCATTGACATATATGTCAATGATTTTTCTGTTTTCGTTTTATTTTTGAAGAAAGATGTTTATGGAGGATGATATGGAAGTATTGGATATTCTTGAAAATGGATTTCCAAGAAGACGGTACAACCGTAAAAACTATTATAAAGAATTGGATGACAAAACTTTTTTGCAACGGTTTCGCTTGACCAAGTCAACTGTTTTACAACTCGTAGAAATGCTAGAAAATTCTTTGGACAATCGGACAATTTGTAAGCCCAGACAGGCCATCATAGTTTTCTTATTTTGAATAAACTCTTTGTATTTTGCAGCTAAGCATAGGTATTAGCAATTCTTTTTCCCGAGCTGTATGATTTGCCGATTTGATTTTCTTATTTTTTACTGTGTATTCCATTATAAACAATAGGCTCCCATACACGAAGCGATATTTTGCGCGACATGGTATGTGACAGACAGTGTCTGTTTAATTTGGCATATTGGGAACGCACGTTAGTGCTGAACGACGGATCTGGTCGGTGAAATACGTCATCGGTGAAGGATTAAGTCGTTACAAGTCAAATTTTGTACTTGCAACTAACGAAAGGATCCAGTCGTTGAGCTCGTCTGTTGGTTTGAATTTTGGGGTGCAATGGAGTGGACAAAAGAAATAGTAGCAAAGTTTATAGAATTATTTAGGGAAAGGCCATGTTTGTGGAAAATTAAAGATCCTGATTACATAAATAAGAATACGAAGATTTGATACAATTTTTAAAAAGCAAACATTATAATGATGTAACTGTGAAAGATGTGAAAACAAAGATCCAAAATATGAGAAATGCTTTTCGGAGAGAACGTGAAAAAATTATTTTCTTTCTTCTATTATCCTTTTGACAGATTTTTAAAATACCTAAATCCATGAGAGCAATTTTTTTGTCCATTTTGTACAAAAAAGATTACACCGACTAACGAGGTATTTTAGACCAGCTTAAAATACGGAGTCGCACGACCCAGTATGTCGAATTTTCAAATATCTACCAACTAATTTGAAGACAGCGTATGTGCAGGATCCGATCCTTTGACAATTCGCGGACTAAGTATGGTCGTGTGTAGACACGACAAATCAGATCGCTCACAGACCAAGTCGGCGGTCTTGGTATATCAGATCTGGTCGGTCGACACCGTCGGCCGCTAATGTTCTTATTGAAAAAAAAACAAGAATAAAATCCTTTGATTATCAAAGAATTGACTTTTAACAGCTTTTATAATACGTTATTTCAAACCACAAAGACGAAAAGTCACTAGAAACCATAGATATAAATAAAACTCAACTTAAATAGCGATGTTGACAAATGTATTGAGCACTTAGCTAAGAAGCAGAGCAAAAACATTGGTGCAACTTAACTTTAACTAAGGGACCCTTAAATTTTAATCTCGCCATAGCTATTCTAAGCTTTTGCTTCTATTGGTGCAAACGGCCATAAATAATTGCTGAAGTTGTGTATTACCAACTAAAGTAATTTTACAGAATGAACCAAAATAGTAGCAAAAATGATAAACGGACGCGTGCAGTGAACTTCACTGAATTGGAAGTGAGGATGTTGGTTGAAGTTGTTTTAAAGTACATACATACTGTGGAAAACAAAACCAGCGATGCAGTGACATGGGGCCCAATTCTCGAGTCTGTAGGAATTTGTTCCAATAGGAAAAATCGTCATTTTCCATCGGAATTTTGAGATGGTGTATTCTCGAAAATAGTATTGGAACATATTCCAACACAATCTATAGGAATCGCTTCCCATGCTTAAAACTATAGGAATCAGTGGTTTTCCATAGGAATATCACTGAATAATGTCATGGATGACATTTTAGTGCTGTCACAGATTTTACTCCGTTAAATTTTACGAGTTCGTTTCGAATTCTGGGATTATGGCGAATTTAAATGAATTAGCTCAGCTGGATGCTTTGCAAAACCTGGAAGCGGCTGAAGTACTTGCTCGGAGGCCAGGGAGAAGGTTCACCCCTAGAAGAGATCCATTTCAGTATTTATCTGGAAGTGCATTCATAAAAGTGTTCCGGTTATCCAAAACAGTTACAAGAGAATTGTTGGAAATGTTGGACCCTTCCTTGGAACCGCCCTTAAGGAGTTCAGCTTTGGACAAACAAACAAAGGTCCTCATCGCATTACATTTTTTCGCATGTGCAAGTTACCAGACATCAGTTGGACTGAACTTATATATTGGTGTTAGTCAATCATCTGCTAGTCGGTGCAATAAAGAAGTAACAAACGCTCTGAATGAACATCAAATTTTAAATCGATGGGTTAAATTTCCACAAACCCTTGAAGAACTGCAACACATTCGGTTTTCCAGGCATTATAGGATGCATTGACTGTACCCATGTGGCAATTTACCCTCCTCCAAAAAATGATTTATTGTATCCTGAGCATATATATGTTGATAGAAAGAACTATCATTCCATCAATGTTCAATTAATTTGTGACGCCAAAATGAGAATAATTAATGTAAATGCAAGATACCCAGGAAGCAGTCATGACAGTTATATCTGGAGCAGATCTCTTCAGCAGATTTCTTCCTCAAAGGTGATTCTGGATACCCCCTAAGGCCGTGGTTACTGACACAACTTCCAGATCCTCTGCCATATACACCTGAATTTCGATTCAACAAGGCTTTCAAAAAGGCAAGATGCACTACCTATCGAAAGATGCAATGGTTATTGAAAATGAGATTCCGATGCCTATTGAAGCATAGAGTACTTCATTATACACCAAATATGTGTTCGAAATTATAAATTCCTGTGTGGTGTTGCACAATATTTGCATCGAAATAATATTCTGGATGTAGATGAGGATGAGAGAGATGAAGATTTTGGAATATTTGAACCTTTGCACTTCGTTGAACATGGTCTTGATAGACAAAATGATGAGCTCATGAGGGCAAGAAATATACAGAGGCACGTAACTAGAAATTATTTTGCCTGAATGTTATTATTCGAATAAATTTTTCATTTTTAACAATTTTTGTTATTATTTATCTGGAATGGAATCAAAAAATCACAGAACTTTAAAAATTGTATACTCGGGACACAAAATACCAAACATTAACTCAACATAAACATGAAAAACAATTATTACCTAACAAAATTTAAAAAATAAGTCTATCTATTCCTTTTTGTTTTGTAAGGACTGTGAAATGTTTTCTAATGCTGTTGCAATTCTTTTCCGATAACCTCATTCTCCTTCAGTATTTAAATTTTTTTCTCATATTTTTTTTAATCTCAACTTTTTCAGCAGCTATTCCTTTTCATAGGCTTATTTTTTCGATCATTCATTTCTACATCCATGACCTCATTTCCTCCAATATATGCTTCCTCATGATTTTCAGCTTCAACTATTTCAGTTATCACCACATTCGTTTCCACAGTATAATTTTGATTTTCCCCTATCTATAATAATATGAGTTGAAGAAAATATGGTACTGCTTTTGATAAAAATTGAAAATATTATAGGAACATACAAAAATGACTTTGGATTCCTCAACCTCTGCATCGCCTTCCACTGCTGTTGCATCTAAAATTTTTGAAAGATTCTCTTCATCTTTTGTCAACGTGTTTGTAGGTGGCTCTTCGCCTGTGCTCTTTACATGCTTTTTTATATTAGTATTTTTTTTCTTAACGATTTTCTTCATATCTTGCCAAGTCTAACGAAAATCAAGACTAATGAATTATCACAAAACGTTTTATCATTGTCACCTACCCTTCGCCAGTGAATCCAGTCTTTCTTTGCCCCGGGTATTGCATTCAGCTTCTTTTTTATTTCTATTTACCTTTTCGGAGATCTTCAGCCGCCTCCATCAACTCAATGAATACTATTTTTTGCTCTTGGCTCATGTTGCCACCTCTTTGTCCTTTTTTCAAAATACTTTTATTCATTTTTTAATCCTCTACTAAAAATTCAAATTGAAAACTAATGTCAGATAACGGATTTCTCTCAAATGATTATTGCCAACATGAATTACTCATATTTCATTGGTCTATACGTTTAATCTCAGGAAACTATCAACGATACACTGTACTCTTTCAATTCTGTAGGAAAAACAATTCCACTTGGTTCAAAAATACGAATCTGAGAAATTTCGTTTCCGTATGGGAGCTGAAAGCATGGGAGCATCTTCCTATAGGAAAAAACTCCTACAGACTCGAGAATTGGGCCCTTGGAAGCAGAAACAGAATGTGTGGGAAGACATTGCTAGAGAATTCAATCCTTTAACAGGGAGGTTAATATTATAGAACTGCAAAATAATGAAAGCTTAAGTATGAGTGTATAAAAAAGAAAATTAAAAAGAAGCAATCACATAAGTTCGAACATTTTAAAACTGGGGGAGGAGTACCGAATATTGAAACATTTACCGATTACAAAGACAAAATTTTAAATCACATAGTTTTAAGTGTGGATGGTTTGTTACCAGAGGACGATTGCGATGGTGATTATTCAGGTAATAGTTATGCATTCTGTAAGCTTATGATAGATAAAAAATTTTATTTTCAGACGAAACGCAAAAAAAGTTGTAGTTAGACAAAACTAATCAAAAATCAAAACTACGGAAGTTATTCCATCATTCATTCCAAACTTAGGAGTTCCTGTTATTCCCGATTTTTCGTCTAATGTAGACGATGGAAATATGATAATATTTCATATTGAAAATAATGATTCAGAAAGCAGCAGCTTGATAAAAGCTACAGACCTCGACATGACTACAAAAAATGAAGTTTGTTAATAATGTGTAGAATTAGGTACATTGATATTTTATTATTTGTAATATACTTCTAGGTAGAATGCAATGATAATGTCGAAGGCCACTGCCAGGAAAGAGAATCCCAGAGTATTAAGAAAAATAAGGTTAGTTCATAATTTGAATTTGTGAAGCTTGCTATATCATATTTCATTATCAAACATTACAGAGCAATAATAATTTGAAAGACAGCCTAGAGACCGCAGTAAATCATCACGACAATAATAACAAAAATGAGCTACCGCTGAGCTACAGTTCAAAAAGCAGCAGATTAGTTCTAAACGAAAATAAGTTGTTGAATATAATTTTTTCAGGAACTCAGTTATCAAACATACTCAGTTAAAGACTGCGAAGCATAAAGCTCTGGTTAAGAAAACCAATTTAAAACCTGTTCAAGAAGATACATTAAATACAAAAATTGCTACGATTACAGATAGCAGGCAAGAGCTTTTGGTTTTACAAATAAGCATTGCAAGAAATGAAGAAGAAAGAAAAGCTGCGGAACATGCTGAAAAATTAAACAATCTCAAATTGGAACGAATGGGCATTAAAGACAAAAATGAACTTTTTACTAAAGAAACTCAATCAATTGATTTGAAAATTGCTAATAGAAAATTGAAAAAACAACTGCTCCAATTACAGTTGCAGAAAGTTTTGAAGGAGTAATTATATAAATGATTTTTTTAATAAAATTTGTTAAGATACTTGTGAGTAATGTAAAGGATAATAAATAAAATATATGTTTATTGTATAAAAAGTAATTTGTAAATATTTGATTATCGTGTGCTGATCCGGGCCACCTAGCTACTAAATCTGTTATTTTTGTGTCGGAGTCGCATCGCTTATTGCTTGTACGTTCAATGACATAAATCCTTTACGATTTCTAAACGTTCCAGCGTTGGGCCCACCTGGAAAAGGAAAATGCTTAGTAGAAAATATACGCTCACAATATTATAATACATTGGTGGAAGGGGTACTTTGATCATTATTATTACCTGGAGACGTTGGTACAGTCTAAAGCTCCAATCACAATTGGAAAATTTGCAATATGCCCAAATCGACGAACTGTGTCTTGCTGTTCTTGTACAGTAATCGGAAATTTTATATATTATCTTCTACGTAATTGTACAATTGCGAGTAGAACACGGGGTATTATTGTCCCTGTTGTGTCCATTTTTATTTCATTTTATTTTGTTACGCCTGTGACCGTCACACATCGGATCCTGTCGCTGGGGATTCGTAACATCAGCGCGCGCCGCGAGTTTAGGTCATGCGCTGTAGAAAAGACATTCATTCATTCTTTCCGTTGTTTTATAACACACAACACGTTTTTCTTTGTAATGAGAAACAATAACTTGATAACATAGTATATACATTTTGTAACTTGACATCTTAACAACATACAGTCCATATAAAACTTAATCATTCTAAACATCTGTATTGTACACTATTCACATATTTTCATTTGTTAATTAAAGTTAAAAAAAGGAAGTGTAACGGTTTTCTTTCAACAACAAGAACAAGCTACAACAAGTTGAAGACTCAACAGTCCATGCTGTAGATTTATGTATACCTATAAAGTCTCCTGCAGCAATATAAAAACAACCACTTGCTAAATATTTCAGTGTTAATGATAATCGATTCAGTGGAGACACTGCGTTGTTGCTGAAAAAAGCGAAAAAATATAATTAAATAGGTACACTGCAAATTCTAATTTGATTTACCGATCTGTACGATGTTGTGGTTGGGGCCCTATCTCCTCCAATAAGTTAATCACAGTTTCTTTAGATAATCGAAAACAGCGTAAAAATTCTTTATCATCCCATCTTTCAAAGTGGTCAATACGTTCTCTAACGTGACGTTTTGGGTTTAAAAAATCTACAATTTCTTGTATCTCTTGATCTTCGATCTCCTCGAAATCATTAAAAATATCCATTTATTCAGACTAGGAAAGACCGGGCCTAAAACTAATGAATTTTGTATTAAAAATTATTGAACGTCAGATTGACAATCAATTTTTTGATATCCACAAAGTTAAAAATTATCTTATCGAATAGTCCTCGGGCCTTGATAAATACTCAAAACTATATCGGTATTATCAAGACCCTGGGGGTATTACTACTGATAATTATACCTTGTTTACATTGAAACGTCGAAATTTTACTTTGAATTTGTCATTATTGACAACTAAAAGTGCTTTGAAAAATGAACCCAAACCGATTTAGTGCCATCACCCGAGAGGATATTGAGCATTTAATATAAAAGTCTAATCCACAAAACACAATAAAATCCAAAAAAATGTATATGGATCAGTTTGAAGCATTTTGCAGAATCAGGAACTACAAACTACAAAAAAATACGAGTATTCAAGAAATTGCAAAAATTCCCCTAGAACTGGCAGCAAATATGAAAAAATGTAACGGCTAAGATGGAATGGAATGTAACAGCTAAGTTGATACAAAAAAAATTGGTACTACCACCTATTCGGTGGTAGAATTCAATATAAGCTTCAATCCGTTTCAAGATCTGTAATTTAAAAAAAAAATCGAGAGATAAGCGAAATGCCAAAAGAAAAGAATTGCAAAGTTGTATAGAGAAAAAGAAAGGAAAGTGCAACAGCACTAGAAGAACAATATATGAGTGTGATCGGTTCTTGTGACGAAAATACGCCTTCGGGTCTCCAAATGAAGTTCTTTCATATTATTTCCTATGAATTAGCAGGGCGCTGAGGCGAAAGTGTTAATTGCCTTATACATTATATCAGGGAGGAATTGAATATTTCAGGAGAAAAAACATGACGATTAGAATAAAATCCTATATTTAGTGAAAAGGTGGGAATAAAAAATGCACTGACAAAAAATCTTTGACTCAGAGAATCCTGAACAGTGCCTCATAAGATTGTATAATGAGCTTGTGGATAAACGCGGTAAAAATATCACCACTGATCGATTTTTTCTTACTCCAAATCCTTATTGGAAAAATGCAAATGTTACTTGGTATAAAAATGTACCAATGGGTAAGAATGAAATGGGCAAGTGGTTGAAGAAATCAGCTGAAAAATGTGGACACTAAGAGAAGAAAAATAACTGATCACTCAGGCCGATCAACTTTGGTTACTCATCTAATGAAGAAAGGTATACAGGAACAAGAAGCCATCAAAATAACAGGTCACGCCACAGCAGCTTCGTTGAAGCCATATTCACACATTGATGTCGAACACCACAAAAATATGGATATATGAAAATTTCATGGATAAATTTAGTACGAACAAATCGGTTTTTATTGCCAATATATCAACAACTGCGGCAAACATCAACCAATATTATATCCACACATGAGTTGGAAGAGACAGCTGTCCAAACTATTTACAAAAACTGTGGTTTTAATAATTTTTCAAATAATAAATTTTTTCTCTTGTTCAAAAAGTTGATTATATTTCCAGTTAGGTAGCTTATGTATTCTTCGAATTCAATAAAATAATAAAATGAAAAAATAAAGCAAAATCCTTTTAAATTGTAGAAAAAAATAATCTTCCCAAATACAACTTACTCGCTAATTTAGATAAAATCACTCGTCATAACGGACTCGTGATTTTAAGAGTGTTAAGTGATTGCTGGAGAGTAATGGTTACCGCACGACGCGAAGAGGAAGCAATAATGTCACGTTTTTGCTCGTAATACATACAACATTTTTCCTGCAATCATTTGGTTGTGACTATTAAAAACAAATATAAAGTAGAATTCATAAAAACTTTTAAAATCTGCAAGTTTAAATAAATATGTTTCAAACTTTTATATCTGTCACTGTCAATACAATTGTGTTTGTAGTATCGGTTGTTATGGGCAACGAGCGTTTTGCCATTTTTTACGCTCGGCGAGCGTAAAGTAACTCAAAGTAAATCTCCTCGACAAACGTCAACTTTTCGTTGTCAATAGCAAGCGAAAAAGCCTATATAACTATATAACATGCGAGTTATGGTAGGACCTCCACCCTATGTTATACCATAAGGGAGTTGTATTACATCAGCCTCGGTGCACTGTCAGCAATTATTACCGAGCATATAAATTGCAGAACATTGTAATTTACATTCATTCTAATTTTTGTCATAACATTGTTAAGTTCAAACGTCGTGAATTTCAATTCTTTGTGAAACGGACTTACAGTTTTTTTTCGAAAAAAAAAGGGAACTTAAAGACTTTCCTGTGAGTGTCCAGACGGAGAATACGTCCCAGCACCATTAAAGAAGACTTGGAAATTGGGTGAGCCATCCTATTATCCTTCCTTTATTATATAAATTTATTACAATTGTTCTTGTGGCAAAATTTTGAATCAGGTGTGAGTAACTAAAGCATATAGAAATTCACATAATTTTTTTGCTTATTCTTTTCTTTCTCTCATTTGTTGTTTTAAAATATTAGCGAATATAATATTTTTCGAAGTGAGTGTTAAGAAAACCAGAATACGATTTATTGAAGTTTTAACAATTTACAAAAATTGAGGAATTAATTAATATAGTAAATAATCTATCATTACAAAATAACACAATGCCAAATAACGAAACTCCTGTAAATTATCAATTAATGAAATTATACATTGATACAATACCTAATTTTAATGGTGATAGTGGCACTTTAGAAATATTTTTGGAACATTGTGATTGCCTTATAAATCAATACAAAAATTTGCAAAATCTTAATGATCCAATAAACAGCTTTCTTTTAAGAGCCGTGATAGGTAAACTATCTGGCAATGCTCTTATGTTAGTGGGTTCTAGACCAGAAATTAGGGCTTGGAACGATCTAAAACATTTACTTAGGCTTAGTTTTGGGGATCAAAGAAACCTAGATTGTCTTGTTCAAGACATAATAGTTATGACACCTTTTAGAAATGAATCATTTTTCACATTTGGGCAAAGAATTCAAAAAGCCAGAAGCTCGATTGCTTCAAAATTAATATCAATGAATTTGAGTGTAGAGGAACGCACATTCCGAATTAAAAATTATGATGAATTATCACTAAAAACTTTTATTCGCGGCTTAACAGGTCGTACACAAGATTTGGTTAGATTAAGAAATCCCGACTCACTAGAGTTAGCCATGTCATACGTCGTAGAAGAAGAAAAAAAAAGAAAAAAACAATATGGTTTTATTCAAAATACAAATTCCAGACAAAATTCCAATAACAGAAATATGTCCTATAATCAAAACCACCAATTTCCCAAACCCAATCAATATCCAAATCAGAATTTCCAAAATTATGGTAATACTAAATCTTATGGTCAAGACATTCAAAATAGCAATTTTCCTTCACAACCCATTAATATTCAGGCAAGACAGAATATGCCTGCACCTAAATATTTCACTAATCGCCAAGTTTTTGGACCCCGAACTAATGTATTCAAACCTACAGGCCAAACTCCAAAAAATAACCCTGAACCAATGTCTGTTTCTACCAGAAATCCCACTATTCAAAGACATAACTCCAATAGAAATCATTTTCAAAGTACCGGTCCCAAAAATTTTACTCACCAAGAACTCTATAACATAGAAACAGCCCAAAGTAACCGAAACGTCAATTTCAAAGACCAATTCAATAATACTTATGATAACGGAAATACAACCGATAATGTATATTGTTCCAATGAAGAAACTGATTGCAACGATTATCAGTCCGATATGTTGGCAGGTGATATAAATTTTCACAGTGTTACACCACCAAACCAACAAATGTGATAAAAATCAATAATTTATTTGAAACCGAACTACCATCTATTCATATACCCCAATTAAATGCAAAGTTTTTAGTAGACACGGGTAGTTCACGTAGTCTAATAAATTCTGAAATAGCTCAAAGTTTTTACCCCAATTTAAGAAAACGCGAAAATTTCCAGATTCAAACATCGCATGATATAACGTTTCATGACGAAATAGTAATAATACCAATATTTGAAATTTTTAATGAATGTGGTACTCATAAATTTTATATATTCAATTTTAATAATAATTACCAAGGTTTAATAGGTATGGACTTATTGAAAAAATTACAGGCTATCATTAATATCGACTCGAAACTATTGATTACCCCTCGTATTGAAATACCTTTAATTTTCAACAATTCCTCTAAAATAAATAAAAATAATACATTATCAAGTAATTATATAATAACAATTCCTGGAAACACAGAGCAAGTTGTTAGACTTCCCGTGAATCAGGAAAATGGATTTGGATTACTAGAACAGATCAAGTTCGCCGAGAATCTCGTAACTCACACGGGAATTGTGAACATAAAAAATTTTTTTGCATTAACCACAATATCAAATTATACTGATAATCCACAGAAGATTATCATTTCAACACCTTTAAATGTAGAAATATTAAATGTAAACGAATTAAATTATATGCTAAATAACAAAGATTACAGTGTGAATCAAAATGTTGATAAGATTCTAAGAGAAAATTTATCTAAACTAAATTTGAAACACTGTAATTCCGAAGAAAAAGAAGCCATATCTAAGTTATGTTTTGAGTATAGAGATATCTTTTATTCAGATAAAATCCCTTTAAGTTTTTCAAACGAAATTAAACATTCAATTAAGTTAACAGATGATAAACCAGTTTTTAGTAAATCATATCGCTTTCCTGAAATACACAAACAAGAAGTGTGTAACCAAATAAACAAAATGTTACAACAAGGTATAATTAGACATTCAGTTAGTCCTTATAGTTCTAATATATGGGTTGTTCCAAAAAAATTCAATTCAAAAACTGGAGAACAAAATTATCGATTAGTTATAGATTATAGAAAGTTGAACGAAAAAACTATTAATGATAAATACCCAATCCCAAATATTGTAGATTTATTAGATAAATTAGGTAGGGCAAACTATTTTACAACACTAGATTTAGCATCCGGCTATCACCAAATACAAATTGAAGAAGAAGACATACCTAAAACAGCCTTTACAGCTCTAAATGGAAGATACGAATTTACCCGTATGGGTTTCGGTCTTAAAAATGCACCTGCTACCTTTCAGAGGGTCATGGACAATGAGAGGGTTAAATAATGATATTTGTGTAATATATCTAGATGATATACTTATTTTTAGCACATCCCTACAAGAACACATTTCGAGATTGAAAGGTGTTTTTGATCGCCTACGCTAGGCAAATTTTAAGGTACAGCTAGATAAATCTGACTTTTTACAAAAATCAGTCTCCTATTTGGGACATGTCGTATCAACTGAGGGCGTGAAACCAAATCCGGATAATATATCGGCTGTACAAAACTTTCCCATTCCCAAAACACATAAAGAAGTTAAATCTTTCCTAGGTTTAATTGGCTATTACCGCAGATTCATAAAGGATCTGGCAAAAATCACCAAACCGTTGACACTTTGTCTTAAAAAGAACGCAAAAGTCATTCATGATCAAGCATTTATTGAAAGCTTCAACACTTGTAAAAAAATTTTATGTAATAACCCAGTATTACAATATCCCGACTTTGAAAAACCGTTTATACTGACAACAGATGCATCTAATGTGGCACTTGGAGCTGTCTTATCCCAAGGCACTATTGGCCAGGAGAAACCTGTGGCGTATGTGTCACGAACACTAAATGAATCCGAACAAAACTACAGCACAATAGAGAAAGAGCTTCTTGCCATTACATGGGCTTGTAAGTATTTTAGGCCTTATCTTTTCGGTAGACAATTTACCATTGTCACTGATCACAGACCCTTAACTTGGCTATTCAATTTAAAAGAGCCGAATTCAAAATTAGTAAGGTGGCGCCTTAGATTAGAAGAATTTGATTATAAAATAGCTTATAAACCAGGAAAATCAAATAGCAATGCTGACGCTTTAAGTCGAGTACAAGTAAATACTTTAGAAACAGAATCAATATTAAATAACCCAGGTGACATAAATAAAGAACGAAAAATAGCAAACGACCCACGAAATTATATCTCTGATAAAGATTTCGAAGAAAGTGGTCCAAGCAATTATATCCCCAAAGTTAATATTTTATCAGACGTTCAATTAGTTCCCCCAAACAATACGGAATCAATTCACAATCATAGTGAACAATCAGATTCTGATCAAACGGCACGTTCTCTTTCAAAAGAAATCGAAAATGAAGGTATACCAATTTTAGATGAAATAATCAATAATAAAAATAATCAAATTTTAGTCTATGAACGCAACAACCAAAAACTAACAGTCAAATCAGAAAAGTATTTCAAACAAAATATAATTACTGTTACTTTACCTATAGAAAATAATTCAGATTTAATTATAGATCTTTTAAAAAATTACCTAAAACCCAACTCTACCTATCACATCTATTTTGAAAATAGAAGATTTATCCCGCAATTTGTACACATTTATTCGGAAAACTTTCGGAAAGATTATTTAAAACTAATTATGTGCACTCGGTTAATAAATACGATAAAAGACACCGACGAACAAATAATGTTGGTGAAATTTAGACATGAAGGGAAGACCAATCATCGTGGTATCGAAGAAACACTAAATTATTTAAAACAACATTATTTTTGGGTAAATATGAAGAAAACAATCAGCACATACATAAATGCATGTGACATTTGCCAACGAACTAAATACTCTAGGAAACCCCCGTATGTCCCTCTAAACTTAACAGAAACCGCATCAAAACCCTTTGAGATTTTACATACCGATATTTTTCACTACAATAAAAATCTCTATTTAACTGTAGTGGACCCATTTTCAAAATTTGTACAATCAATATCAATCACTGGCAAAACAGCCATAAATATTTGCGACGCGTTAACTAAATATTTTTGCAGTTTTGGAGTCCCACAAAAAATTATATTAGACAGTGGTACTGAATTTAAAAACGATACAGTTCGCGAACTTCTCAACTTACACAAAATTAAAGTACATTTCACGACTCCAGGGCATCATGAATCCAATGGTATAATAGAAAGATTTCATTCGACACTTATCGAACACTTACGTATTTTAAAAGAAGTTTATCCCAATGATACCGATCTAATCAATTACGCTGTTCTTGCCTATAATACGAGCCCTGTCTCAGTGAAGTTGGCCCAACGCCCCGAAACATGATATTTGTGAATTTATTTGACGGCAAATTAAAATTGTATTTCAAATATAATATTTTTGGTTTCTTCAAATGTTTATGGAAAGATAACGAAACCGATGCGGCTATTTTTAAAGTGTTTTCATTTCGAAAATGTCTTCTTTGCAAAATGCTTTGTGTATAGCAAAATACATGATTGGTACAACTTAAATTGAATAGTCTGTTTATTCGCTTGGATAAAATAAAGGTAGGCTTTGTAAAACAAATGATAATCTTTTACGTTGCTAAGAAGCCGATTTTGACGTTTGAATCAACTTTCAATGGTTTGGTGTTACTAACAATAATTAAGAATGGCTCGCGATAAAGCTGTGTCTGACGAAATAGGAAAAGTGATCGTTCACTTGCATTTAAAAGGCCGAAATGCTTCCCAAATTGCTGACAGTGTTAACAAATCGAGGTATACAGTTCGAAATATTATTAAATTGTACAAAACAACGGGATCTGTGGCTCAAAAGCCCAGAACTGGAAGTCGCCCGCGTTATTCCAATACCAACTTGAGAGCCTTAAAAAGGATTGTCAAAGGAAATCGGCGTGCTAATTATAACGAATTGAAAATATTATGGAATCAGGCAACCACAAAAGAGTTTTCAAGAGCAACTTGTCACAGAGCTGCCCAAAAACTGGGATTTAAAACTTACAAGGTAAGCTTAAATTATTATTTTATTATTCGTTTTGAATTCAGTATTTCTAGGCAAAAGAGAAGCCCTTACTGACAAAAATTCAGAAGAAAAACCGACTAGCGTGGGCTAAGGAACACAAATTATGGTCTCAGAACCAATGGAACTCCATTATTTGGAGTGACGAAGCCAGATTTGAAGTATGCGTTGGTGATAGCAGGAGTCGTGTTATAAGAACCAAAGAAGAAGTGTTTCAAAATGACTGTCTTAAAAAAAAAAGTTAAGTTTCCGGCTTCTGTTATGGTTTGGGGATCAATGTCAGCAAGTGGAGTGGGTAATTTACACTTCGTGGAAGGTATTATGAATGGTGAAAAGTACATTAATGTGCTTCAAAATAACTTAAAACCTCAAATTGAACAAATGCGTTTAAACAATATAGACTGTATCTTCCAACAAGATGGTGCCGCCTGCCACACAGCTAAAAAAGTAAAAGATTGGATGTTAGAAAACAATATTCCAGTTTTAAAATGGACGTCGAGTAGTCCAGATTTATCACCGATTGAAACCTTGTGGCATAACATGAAGAAAAAGCTCCGATCAAATCCCGCAAGAACAGTTCCAGAATTGCGAATCCGTCTCCAAGAAATTTGGAACAATTTTACAGTAGATGACTGCCAAACATTAGTTGACACCATGTCAAGACGTATCGAAGCCGTAATCAGTCGAAAAGGCGATGTAACGCAGTGGTGATTTGATGTTATTTGCTTTCGTTGATTTTTAATAATCGACACTGTTTTTAGATTTGTAAGATATTTTTTTCTGTTACAAAAAAATGTGTTATTAAAGGCTACTATTAAATAAAAATATCGTATGTTATGAGAAATACATTTTAGTTTTTTATAGGTTTTCGCTAATATCACAAATTTTATAAAAAAACGCAGTTTTGATAGTTGGGCCAACTTCACTGAGACAGGGCTCGTAGTTCAATACATAGTGCAACTGGATTCACACCATTTGAACTCGTATTTGGACACACTAATTCTCGTAATCCTGACGAAATATTTCAAAATAAAGAACTATTTTCAAGCTATGTGGAAAATCACAGAGAAAAACTGAAGCACGTTTACAAAAATGTAAATGCACATTTAGAAAATGATAAACAAAAAGTTGTAACAAAACATAATACAGCTGGCGATAAAAACCTAAAATTTAAGATTAATCAATTAGTTTATAAGAAAAATCCATATTATAGGAACAAAAAGAATAATAAATTTATAGGACCCTACACTATAACTAAGTTATTGGATAATAATAAGGTTGAAATTGTGAATAAAAAACACAAAAAATCTGAAGTACATATTAAAGAATTAAGAACACCTCATTGTTTTCAGAATCCAGAAAATGCTGAAACTCGGAACAATGTGGAAGCTGATAGCAATGTTGATGATAGTTAGCGCCCAAGAAATCAAAGTTGTTGACATA